>CAUYQV010042725.1:0-14420 GCA_963574575.1 Galagoides demidoff | reverse complement strand
GAAAAGGCAAAGGTTTGGGAACCAAGGAAGCTACACCCCCTAAGCAGATAGCCTGACTAGGTCCCCTTGGGGGAGGGATGCACACCACCATGGAATGAGGCGTGGGCCTAAATCCTGCTCATCCCTCAGCTCTTTGGACCTACTCAGAAGGGTGAGAAAAGAGGATTGTTTGAGCCCAAGATCGAGGTTGCTGTGAGCTGTGATGCCACAGCGCTCTACCCAGGGCAACAGCCCGAGACTCTATCTCACACAATAATAATAATAATAATTCAGATTACCAAGCCCCAAACTATTCCAATGGAATAAAAATTCTAAGTGGGGCCCAGCAATCTGCATTTTAACAAATTTCTTACAATTGGTGACTTCTAGACTTCTATGTACACAAAGGGTTAAGAAACATTTTAAAAGGATTAGGATAGGTTTATCTCCTTCTAGGCCATGCTTAATTGCAAAGAGCAAAAGAGAATCCATTCCAACTACAGAGTATCTTCCCACTTGTCCACTGTTGCCTAAAATCTCTTTAACAACAAATCCTGCTAATTACTCCATAATGGGAGGCCACGGAAATACCCAGATGCTCTCCCAGGAAGCGAAACACACTGACCCACTGAAGTTTCAGTCAATGGTGCTATATCTGTTTTCAGCAGGAGAAGCGAGCAGAAGGAATCAGCTGTGTTTGCTGATGGCCAAGGTTTACCGTCACCTGGGCTCTGAGCAGCACAAGTCAGGCTAAGAGGTGCTTCTTCTCCGCCTCCCTCCAGTTCCCACGCAGCCTGGCACTAGAGCAGGTACTCAACCCCAGGAGTTAAACAAATTTAGCCCAGCCTTCTTCAGTGAGTGTTTTCTGAGTTGAGGTTAAAACCCTACTTACATTGCTGGGCAGTCTTTATATATCTTCTCCTTCCTGGAAGAAAAGATGAGCTAGAGAAGTGGTCTTGACTTAGGCTACACGTTAGAATCAGGGAAACTTTAATAATCCTCATATGCAGGCCTCACCCTGCAGCAGTGATTTTCAACCAGTGTGCCACAGCACACTGAGAGTTGCTGTGACAGGATCTTAGGTGGGCCTCAAAAATTTGTAATGATCATTAATTAAGGCTTGGCACCAGCCACATATACTGGAGCTGGCGGGTTCGAGCCCAGCCCCTGCCAACCAAACAACAATGACAACTACAACCAAAAAATAGCCAGGCATTGTGGCAGGAATCTGTAGTTTCGGCTACTTCGGAGGCTGAGGCAAGAGAATTGCTTAAACCCAAGAGTTTGATATTGCTATGAGCTATGACGCCACAGCAGTCTACAGAGGGCAACATAGACTCTGTCTCAAAAACAAAAAAAAATCATTAATTAAATTATTTTTGAAAGAATTCAAAATATGGTAAGTATATTCTTTGTTTTACTCTTTTTTTTTTTGATCAACATAATTTAAGTGTGCCAGGGAAGTTTATCTATAGGTTCAAGTGTGCTGTGAGAGGTTGAAAAACATTTTCAATGTTAGAAAGACTAAACCATTTAAACCTAGACCATTTAAACCAGAATCATTGGCTCTCAGGTGATTCCAGTGTGCAGCAAAGGCTGAGAACCAATGGAAATTGAGATAAGAGGTCTTGGTAGACCCCTGAGCGAAGATCCTCTGGCCAGGAGAGCATAAGGATCCATAGAGGCTGATGGACCTCCAGAAAGGTATCTGCAGGCTGAGAACAGCCCCTGGAGGGTAGAGGGATGGATCAAATCCAAGAAGGATGGGTTGCCAGACACTGAACTCTGTTGGGACAAGGTGACCTAGGGAAGGCAGCTGCACGTGTGTGTTTTGGCCAGGTCACCAAAGTTGACCAAGAAAATTCACATTGTACAAAATACTTTTCCAATGCTTTTTATTAAATACATGAATTATTTAGCAGATGGTATCATCTGCAAGAAATATATTTTTTAAAGTTTGGTAGGAAAAAATAAGAGGACCAGAAAATTGCTTTCCTCTAGCTCCTTAGTGCACTCACAGGGGACCGTGAAAAGACAGGTTTTAGCCGAGCATATTTCCTTTACTTCTGTTGTTCCACAAAAGGTGGAATGTAAGGCAACGCTAATCAGAGAAAATCCCTGTGTAATCTGGATTTAGGAATGGATTTAAGAAGGTGCCAACTGAAAGTGACTCTTTGTAAACAAACAGAGCAGGTAAATCCTTCCTTTTTCATCCCACATCTTAACCTCAGCCCAGCTCTTAAGTTTCCTCCTTTCTGTATCCACAGGGCTGTTTCTCCTCCCTGAGCAGCAGACAACCCTTAGCTTTCCCCTTTATACCAGGAAAATGCAGCAGCTGGCAGCACGGCCCTCCAACCCTGCTGTGAGGGTTGGTTGGGGCCTTTTTCGGCTGTTTCTGAAACCTGGATTTCAGTGGACTGCTCCCTACTCAAGAATCTATAGCAGTTTCCTGGTTTCTACTGAATCAAGCCTGGGCTTTTAAATCTTGGCTGAGTTATGCAATCTCACCCCAAGCTCCCGTAAGAAACCCCAGAGGCTGCTGGCTCAGTCCTTTGATTTATCCACATATGCTTGGGCACCCTCAGAACATCTGCGCTGGTAACAGTTGGCTGGGTAGCTCCAACCCATGTTTCCAAGATCAATTTGAAGTAGAAATCTCTCTAACGTTTTCCTTGGTATGCATATAAGCAAAAATATATCTATTAACTACTTTATAACTACTTTATGCTATGAACAAATAGTAAAATTTTTTAATTTATACTTTAAAAAGTTTAAATACATTTACATTTAAAATTTTTTTTAAAAATTAGTGACTATTTGCTAGGTCTGCTGATTCTGTACCTGACTTTCAGTTTTTTCAGGTGTTTAAATTATTTAATATGCATTATTAACTCTGGATCTCTTTTTTGAATGCTACTTATCATTTTTATAATATTTTAAAACTTTTTGTTATTACATTTTAATACCAAATATATTACAGAAAATCTGAAACTGTCAATAGGGGCCAGGTGAGGTGGCTCATGCCTGTAATCCCAGCATCCTGGGAGGTGGAGGAGGGTGGATTGCCTGAGCCCATGAGTTTGAGACCAGCATGAGTGAAAGCAAGACCCTGTCTCTACCAAAAATAGAAAAACTGAGACAAGAGTATCGCTTGAGCCCAAGTGTTGGAGGTTGCTATGAGCTATGACTCCAGGGCACTCTCCCCAGGGCGACAGCTTGAGACTCTGTCTCAACAAAACAAAACCAAAAAACTGCCAGTGAGATGAACTATAAACAGGAAAACAGAGTTTATAATCTGGTGTCTTTGGATCTTTAGGCTTGTAATTTCTGAGCTTCCCTTGAGCCTTTCTCTGAGTCATTATCTGCCATCGCCAGTTACATCAAAACTGCAGGGAACAGCCAGGTATCAGGAGCAGCAAGTGCCAAGGTTCAGAGGTGAAGTCATCTAAGATGTTCACCATCTAGTGAGAATTTGAGAGTGGCAGACAAATCATGGCAGTTAATTCTAGAGGGGAGGCGTTAAAATCCGTGAATTGAGATACATAATGTCTGCTGTTCAGAAAGGAGAACCTCAAACATTCAGCAAGTGCATATTGACCAAGATGTGTGGGAGACAGAGCTGAAACACAGGTCCTGCCCCCCACTATTTTACCTGACAAAAACCTCTGGCCTATGTGCAGCCAGAGGACAGACATAGACTGAAGGATTCTCTGATTGAGACAACATATCTTCCTTTGGGGTAATTTCTGTCTTAAAGCTTAAATCTTTTCCCACCGACCCATTATTTTGAAACAGAAAGCCCCTTTTTTGTGACTATTCCATTATTTGCATGCAGCAGAGCTCCTGTGACAGCTTCCCTCCGTCACTCTAAAGCCTGGTGCACAGCTCTGGCCCCAGCCACCTCATGCCCGCTTCCTCCAGCCCTGTCTTCCTGTGACATTTATATTTGGATTTGCAAATTCAGTGTCTGAGGCTACTTCCTTCTGGAAAGCAAGCTCACAGCGGAGCTGGCACAGAAGGCTAGACAGTGTATGACAACCTGAGGAAGATCCCCCAGGCTGAGTTAGTGCTTCCCTCCCTCATTTCACAGACACAGAGCCTGAGGCCCAAAGAGATTGTGATGCTTGTCTCACACTCTCCGCCATTAAGATCCAAACTCCTAATTTTGCTTGTAGTTGAGGTAGTCACAGAAATTTGGAAGTGAGAGAGACTTACTATCCTGGGTCAACCTCCTCGAGAGGAAGTGAAATTCCAGGGAAATTTAGTGATTTTCCCCGATGTCAATTTAGTTGAAGTCCCCTAAGCTCTTTTGATCATCCCTGTTCTTTCCCTTTCCATACCTAGCAATAGGTTCCTGCTGGAGGAGACACTTTTCCATGCAGGGAGGGGCCTTCCACCTTCTCAGGCCAATCCCGGAGCCCCGCCTACAGTAGGAGCCCCATAAGGCCTTGTTGAAAGACTGCATCATGCATGCCTGTGGTCAGACTCGGAAAATCAACACCGATAGTAAAAGCCAGCCTTTGTGAAGCCTGTATTATGTGCAAAGCACTGGGTGTGCATTATCTCACAACCACATGTGAAGTAGGTCCTGTTATTATCCTGCTTTTAAAATTGTGATAAAAAAGGTGACATTTACCATCTTAGCCATTTTAAGTCCAGCAGTGTTGAGTATTGTGAATAAGTATATTCACATTGTTGTGCCTATCCTTTCTATAGATGAGAAAATTTGTCTCCAAGAGGTTAAGTAATTCTCCACCAGGTCCTACAGTTAACACATGCCAGAGCTGGGATTGGAAATCAGGTGTGAGTCTGGGTATTACATACTGACTTGTTTTAACTTGGCCCCTCACCAGGGCAGATGACTAGTTTAGCCAGGAGCACTTTCCTGCCTGTCTGAGCACTTTCCTGCCTGTTCCTGGAGATGACATCCAGTCCCTCTACCAGCCCAGCAATCTTTGCTGGAGACACATGGGCCCCAACCCTGGTTTTGCTATTGATTCCCACAGTCAGAGTTTTCACAAGAGGGGAGCATGGACTCTTCAGGCCTGTTTCTGTCTATGGGGAAGGACAAATGGTGGGGGAAAGAGAGAGGGTAGCGTGCACAGAGGGCAGGAAGGCATGTCATGGGAGCCTCTCCGGGTCTGGAACATGCTCAGAAGTAGAGCAGCTGAACAGAGCAGCTGGAGGGAGACCAGCAGCTTATCCCCATGTCAGAAAGGCCACCTGAGGGTCCTAGAGCGAGGTGACTGTGTCCTCTTACACATGAGTGTCTTGTTGCCAGGGATATTTCTTACTAACCACCTATTAACCTAGGAAGTAATTTGCAAGTTTCTCCAGACAGTTCACACCCTACCATTTCTTTCCTTTTTTTCTTTTCTTACCAAGATCTGCACATATTTTGTGGTAGTCTTTGGCACGTCTGCAGTGCTGAGCAGGATTATCCACAGACAGAAATTGGGCTGACTTTGCACAACAAGAAGTAGAGATGAGTCCAGGAATGTCCTGTATCCTTCAGAAAACCCTGATGGGATTTATCCTACGGAGGCAGTTAGGCAAGGGACACACTACCCTGTGGCTGATAAGATGACAAGGAAACAATGCTATGTTCACTTTTAAAAGCTCTCAGAAGATATGCCACTTGATGTGACAGTAGAAACTGTCACAACCCTCCCTCTCCCTGACTTTGGGGCCAGAAGCCCTTGAGGCCTTATTTAGAGATAAGCACTGCCCTCTCCTTTAGCACACAGGAACACCTGCTGGTCATCATTGCCACCACCCAGCAGGGAGGGGTTAGGTACAGGGAAACTTCTTCCTAAAACTATATAAAATCAGGTTAACTCAAAAGAGTTGAAGGAGACTCTTGTAGCCAGACATCGGCTCTTAGGATTGGAAGAGGCCCCAGAGGTGATGTCACTTACTCCTATATTAGTATTTGACTCTGATGTGTTCATTGTTCTTGTGGGGCACTGACAGCTGATATGTTGGTAAGTTCACAGTCTGTCCTCTACTGACACAAAAATGATCATGTGAAACCAAGGTCTCTCAGGGTGAACCAGCTGCCTGTAAGTGACTTATTTGTGACCTAATATTACTTATTGGTCACTGTAAAATCAAGCGACCAATAGATAATTCTAATCATGGTCCATAAAATTCTAAAAACATGGCTGGGTGTGGTGGTTCACGTCTATAATCTCAGCACTCTGGGAGGCCAAGGTGGGTGGATTGCTTGAGCCCAAGACCAGCCTGAGCAAGATCAAGACCCCATCTCTACCAAAAATAGAAAAACTGAGTAAGAAGATTGCTTGGGCCTGAATTTGAGCTATGACACTATAGCACTCTACCCAGGACAACAGCTTGAGACTCAGTCTTAAAAAAAATAATAATTCTAAAAACATAATTCTATGTAATTCTAGAAAATGAATGTGTTTTAAGAATTTGAGTGTCCTTTTAAAAATTAGTGGGACAAAAATCTTGGCTGTGCCAACGTGGCATGATATATACAGTATTGTTCCCTATTTTCCGGGCATCCATTTGTACAGCTAAAAGCAAAGGTATTTTCAGAGTAAAGAGTAATTTTGAGGGATAATATTCCCTACCTACTGGAAAAGTTTGATCCAGTTAAACTCTTCTTTTTTGCTTGAGTAAAAGAAGATATTAGTAATACATGTCTCTTGTGTGTGTAAAGTGAGGGTGAAAGGAAGCACTGTCATTCTTAAAAAGCATATAGAACTGTTTATTAATAATATGCTTAAAGAAATTGAAACTATGTAATTGGTCAAGGAAAAATACAATCAAAAGTCCCCCACATACACGATTTCACATCAAACATGGGAAATAGTTTATCAGTTTTTGTTATAGTAAAATACACATAATGTAAAATTCACCATTTCACCAATTCAAAGTGTACAACTCAGTGCCATTTAATACATTTATAATACTGTGAAACCCCTGTCACTATCTGGTTCTACAACATTTTTATTTTTGTTTTTGTTTTTTTGAGACAGAGCCTACACTATGTCTCCCTCAGTAGAGTGCTGTGGCGTCACAGTTCATAGCAACCTCAAACTCTTGGGCTTAAGTGATTCTCTTGCCTCAACCTCCCAAGTAGCTGGGACTACAGGCACCCACCACAATGCCTAGCAATTTTTTTTTTTGCAGTTGTCATTGTTGTTTAGCAAGCCCAGGCTGGATTCAAACCAGCCAGCCTGGGAATATGTGGTTGGTGCCCTACCCACTGAGCTACAGTTGTCCCAAAAGGGAACCCTAGACCCATAAAGCAGTCATTAGCAATTTTAATGTAGCTTTTTCTTTCCAATTTACTTTTGAGGTATTTACACAAATGGCTTTTGTTTTAATTATGTCAAGAGGTTGTTAATGGCACTTGTCCTAAAAACTGGCATCAGGTATACCAGGCCCAGTCATCTGGGATTAGTTTGGCAACTGTAATGATCTTTGAATGTGCAAATGATGTGAAACCAGAAGTCTTTCCTTTGTGAAAAGAGAATTTTGACCCAGAACAGGCTGTAAAGCCCACTGAAATGCCAAAATAATCATGTACTTGTAGAGAGCTTACTTTCCCAATGATTTTATATTACATTTGACATTTTCTTTTTTGAAAATATATTTCTCGTGTTTGCATTCGATTCTATGGTAGTTATTCACCCTAAAATTAAATGACTCTTTCCTTCCTGGTTTGTCTAGTATTAAGTATGGACATTAATATGTTTTTTATGCTTAAAAAATGATTCTTCATCCTACAACTTTTTATTCTTTGAACCAAGTAAAGCTGTAAAGGGGTAGGGGAAGAAAACAGAAGAAGGAAGGGCATTTCCTTCTGTTTCTGAGCTCAAACCCTCTAATCCTCTTTTCTAAGCAGCCAGCCAGCCAGCTCTAAGAGTTCCTGCCTTGGGGAACTCCCGTTTGCTTACATGTGGTCTTCCGTGTCTGACCTTCCCCCGTCCTTATCCTGAACAATGTTCCGTTCATTGAGGTCAGAAGTGGTGCTTAGACCACTCTGTATGGGGGTAGAGAGGAGCACTCTCTGCCCTGGACCCGGGTTGGCTGTCTGATAAAACAAGTCCCACCTGGGTGCTAGTGACAGATGGTGACCCAGTGTCTGACCTTTTAGCATGATGTTTACTTTTGAACCAGAACATTGAGACACAGCCTTATCCCACATGGGTTCCTCTCTAACAACACAGTTTGAGGCACCAGGGAAGCCCAGAGCAGAAGAGACTTTGGGGAAAGAGACACTCACCAGCCTCTTACTTGCCATTACAAGTATTTACTGTTATAACACCCCTGTTATTCGTATATGCTCTGTATTATTATTTCCAGACGGAAGGAAGATAAAAGTGATTACATGAGCATCTCAAGACTAGTAACTACAGTGTGCGTATTCAAACCCAAGTCTGCCTGATTCTGAAGTTCATATTTCTTTTCCAGTACAAAAACACCTTTCAGGGAATCTTTTAAAACCCACATTGGTTGCCAGGCACAGTGTGTAATCCTAGCAATCTGGCAGGCCAAGGCAGGAGGATTGCTTGAGATCAGGAGTCAGAGACCAGCCTGAGAAAAAGCAAGACCCCCATCTGTACTAAAAATAGAAAAATTAGCTAGGCATCATGGTGGGTGCCTATAGTCCCAGCTATTCAGGAGGCTGAGACAGGAGGATCTCTTGAGCCCAGGAGTTTGAGGTTGCTGTGAGCTAGGCTGATGCTGTGGCACTCTACCCAGGGCATGAGAGGGAGACTCTGTCTCAACCTGCTCTCCCCAAAACAAAACCAACACATAGGTACTGCTGAGGGGTGATGCGTGAGACCAGCTCTGCTCTTTATACTTGTAACTCTCAGATTGGACTATCACAGAGCAGTCTTTGAAAATATGCAGCAGTATCATGCCAGATATACCTGAGTCAGTGTAGAATTCAAGTTTGGACCTGGAAACATGAAATTGTCTGAAATACTGGCAGCATGAATTCTAAAGGGCTTGATCACGGTCTGACTAGTAAGTTGGCTGCATTTCAGTTTAAGAAGATGTCTAGGAAATCATAGATCACAGCAAAGCAGAACACTGTACCAGCCAGTAAGTTACATAAGAAGATGGTAGACATGGAGGGTGTGGTCTATATTCTTCCTCTTTCCTCAGAGGCACACACAGAGGTGTCATTCGGAGTCTACTTTGCTGGTGTGGACTCAAACAGGTGTGACTTCTCCTCTCTGAGCCTCAGCTTCCTGAGGGGCTGGAAAGGGGGCCTCCCAGTTCTTACAAAGTGACCCTCTAAGCTTCTCCACCTATGCCCCTGTCTCCACACATTGCAGGGGAAGCAGACAGGGCTGGTATCCTCATGGGACTTATGACCAGCACTGGCTATCTAATTTCTGAGGCCCAAGTAAAATAAAAATGCAGGCTCCTTTGGCCAAAATGATTAAGAATTTTAGGACTGCAGCAGGAAAGCATTACACTTCTAAGCACAGTAACCTGCCTGGCTGCATGGCCACACTCCCAGAAAGCTCAGGGCCTGTGCTGTGTGCTCCCCATGTTGTGTGAAGAGATGAAGTCTGGACAGTAGTCTTGGGGTCCCCAGCAGGGATGCTCCTTGTGTAATGAGATCCTTCCTCAGGAAAGGGGCCAAGAGAGAAGTGACACCACAGGCCCCTTCAGCCAGCTTCTTTGCCTTGCTTTTGAAATAAGTATTGAAACAGCCATGCTGGGCTGAGGGTTGCTCCGGGACCTAGCTCATAGTGCTGCAAGAAGGTTGTAAAAACATAGGAGTGAAACAGAAGCCCCCAGTGGAGCAGCTGGTGGACTCACTTTCAGAAGGGAAGCTAAACCAGGACAGGTAGGAGAAGGTGGTTAAAAGAAGAGGGGAGGCTTGTGGTGCTCTTTGGGGACCAGACAGCTGTGGGACAACGCATGGGGAGGAAGGAGGTGGAGAAGGAAGACAAGCTTGCTCACTGAGAGATGGCACTGGGGGGTGGAAAGACAGATGAGCCAGGAAGGTGGAGGCTTCACACAGTCAAGAGGTGCAAACCCCCCCACCCCAAGATGGTCTCCACTGCAGCAGGCACACCTGGTGTCCAACCGACAAGAGCTGCTTCTCTACAGCTCTGCCAGGGAACCCTGAGGTCTATGGGACCTAGAAGACAGTGTCATACTTTAGGGTTCCCCTCTCCCTGGATCTAGAGGCAGGGACTTGGGTGGGGGCTGAAATTCCACCCAGTCAGCAGGTAGAGCCCATTTCTGGAGCACACATGAATTGTCTTCTTAATCCCTAAGCATGTGCTTAGTCTAGGGTGACCAGATTTTAACATTTGTAAAGTGGGACAACATGGCCTGGGGACGGGGTGGGGGCAGGGCAGGGCCTAACAACAATGCAAACTTTGATAAGCAGTTCTTGGTAATCACCTCTCAACAATTATTTGTTATTATTACAGTTTAACATTATAAAATTAACAAAAATATAAAACTCATATTCTGGAGAAATAGCCACATGGCAGCCGAAAACCGTATATTCCCTTCCTGTTCTCCCTCCCTGTTCCGTGCATTCTTTCCAAAAATCGGGACTTTTTAAAAACGCTGCGGGGACGCAGGACAAATTGTTCAAAAGCGGGACGTCTGGTCACCCTAGCTTAGTCTCTAGGGGCCTAGGAAGCCCAGCAAAAACTAACGCCATCCCTGAGAGCTTGAACTTCAACACCCAACAGAGCAAACAGCAGCACAATCATCAAGTGGCGAATGGTCCCAGGGGACCCTGACGGAAGGTAATCACAGACCCAGGGGCCTAGCACATCTGAAAGGAGGCAGTGCAGTGCCTTCTGCCCACTGTCCTTCAGAGATGGTGTCTTGGTTAAGCGGACTTAAAAGGATTCCTTGGCCAGACCATATTTACAGTAGGTGAGAGTATCACAGCCCCAATAACTTGAAGACAGGATTTAGGATGATCTAAGAGCCCTGGGCTTCTGACATTATGACCAACAGTGGCCCCACACAGACGGATCCCCCCCAAATGCCTCCTCTCACAGTCCCAATATGTACAGGAGGATCAGACAGAACATTGCTGAGATCCACATCTGCTCAAAACCAATTCAATGAGTCTTTTTGGAGAAGAGGAGGGGAAATATAGGATTAATTCATAATGGAGCTGGAATAAAGTCTTCAGAAATACTGAAACCTCAAAACCTACCCGTCAGCTTCAAAAAATATATACACACTGGCCACATGGAGATGAGGCAAGACGGTAAATCATGCCCCACAAAGTATCCTGGCTGATGGAAGAATTATGCCTCACAGACACTGGCACAGAATTCTTGCATATGATTGAGGAAACATTAAAGAATGGACAAGCACATTTCTTCTCTCCTCCACCCCTTTCCCTTTTTTATTCAATGTCCTCAGGTAATGGTCTCCCTATGGACCCCAGGGTGGTACATTCTGCTCCAGAACAAATGTATCTACCTCCGTCCAGAATTTGGCCGTGAGACAAGACTCACGAGCCCTTGGACTTCTTAATACCTGTGATCACATAATGTGCTTTTTATCCCCACCTTCAGGGTTTCACCCAGGTTTCTTCCAGTCTACTTGCAGAAGTAAAAACAGACTATTCCAAGATGACCTGACATCTGGAAACCTTTTCCTGCTCTCATTTCTCTACTGAGGACAGGGCAACTGATACCTTAATGGTGCAGGTAGTTCATGGAATCTAGTTTTGACATTAAAGGTTTTTTAAGAATCAGCTTATTGAAATACAGGCCCAAGGACCTCTTGCCTCACCAAATGGCAACCCCTCACCTGAACCATCCCAGAAAGAGGACCATCAGCGTGATGTGAGCAAAGTCCTCATCAACCTCAAACATGTATTTTGTGCATCCTAAACTTTAAATACATATTGTCACTATTGGTCCGTACAAATGAACACATGTTTCTTATTCTAGAGAGAATTCATCCCACTCGATCCAAATCAGAGTGTCTAAATAGTGACACTATTGACAGTTTGTGCCATAAGATTCTTAGTGGTGGGGAATGCCTAGTGGCATTCGTGGCATCTCTCTACTAGGTGTCAGTAACAATTGTGATGACCAAATGGTCCCAAGACTGCAAAATTATCCTTCATGGAGAACCACTGATCTAAAAGGTTGTCTTCCCAAGCTACGTCTTGCGGGGTGAGGTGGGCAAGGAAGGATACTTCTATAAGGTTTCTTAAAAAGCCAAAGAAAGCCAGGAAGCATTTCAATTGCCCTATAAGAAAGCTATCATTGACTCTCTCTCTCTTGTCTTTCACATCCCAGATTTCTTTTTTTATGAGACAGAGTCGCAAGCTGTCGCCCTGGGTAGAGTGCCGTGGCATCACAGCTCACAGCAACCTCCAGCTTCTGGGCTCAAGTGATTCTCTTGCTTCAGCCTCCCCAGTAGCTGGGACTATAGGTGCCTACCACAACGCCCAGCTATTTTTTGGCCTGGGCTGGATTCGAACCCACCAGCTCTGGTGTATGTGGCTGGCACCTTAGCCACCTGAGCTACAGGCACCAAGCCCCAGATTTCTTGATGTCACTACCTGAGGGAAAAAGTAAGACCCTCTTTGAAAATTAACTAATGTAGTGAATTATTCACAGAACAGTTGAGGTTATTTCTGGGGGGAAAGCCAAGCAATTGCCCGTAAGTGTGTGCCTGAAGGGTTTGGCATCTGCCCAGTTGCCTCCAGTCCAGTGACCTGGGAGGCAGGGCTGGAATGTAACTGCAGCTCAGCAATGGAACTTAATTGTTTCCTTCCATTTGGAGACAGATTGCATGAAGCGGAAGGACTTGTTTGGCCACAGTGCACACACAGTCCAGGGCTCCAGGAGAGAGGGTGCCTTGGACATGTGGACTCTCTGGTTTAGGTTTTCCTGGGATAGCCATGCCCAGAATGGGGGAGGGGGGGTACCTGGGTTTTCTTGACTGATGACCCTGAAGTTCACTCTTGCTAAGGAAGTTTCTAGCAGGGTAGTTACCATGTAATTTGCCCATAGGGAGAAAGAGTTCTCGTGCAGCTGCTCTTGAGTATTCCATCCACTGGTGCGACATTAGATGGCCCAACTGAGTGGATGCTCAGGTGATATGATGCATGTAGGCAGTGGGAAGTGAATGGGACACCAGACTGCCTGGGAAGTCTGTCTCATCCCCACCACTAGACTCTGTGCCTTCCGTGGAGCTTGGCTTGTCACCGAGGTTAGGGGAGTAGGATCCACTAATATGAGGAGGAAGAGAGACAGCAAATGATGACTCACACTGGTGAGTTGAGGTGCTAGTGGTTGTGTTTAGTTTTTATTTACTTGTTGTGCTGACACAGTGACAAATACTCTTCTGGGTGCTTCATCCATGTTGTCTCACTTGGTTTTCCCATAAGTCTGTGTGAGGAAGGCAATCTTGTTTTTTTTTTTCATTAAATCATAGCTGTGTACATTAATGCAATCATGGAAGGCAATCGTGTTTCATTTGATAGTTGAGAAATCCAAAGCATAGAGAAGTTGAATGACTTGAGCACCCTCAGCTACTAACTGGCAATTGGAATCAGCCCTTTTGGATTCAAACCACATTGTCCTTCTAAATGTATCAATAATATTTCCTCGGGTTATAGGATACAATGGTAGCCTTAGAGAATGTAACCTATGTCAAATGTGGCATCTGCGCTTAAAGGATCACACAGCATCAGAGCTGAGAGACACGTTGGGAATTGTCCTCATTTCATAGAGGAGTTTTGGCTAGACATAGGGGAGATGAGGATGGGGTGGAAGAGAAGGAAAGGAAAAGGTGCTTGAGCACGTGTCCTAAAGACAGGGCCACAGGTGTGGTCAGTGAGTGGGCAGGAGCCAAGGCACAGAGAGAAGGGTGAGTCAGAGTGAGCGTTGGTGGTGACACCGTCACCTAAAACCAGGAGGGTCAGAGAGGGAGCCAGGGGTGAAAAGAAGGCAAATTTGCTTCTGAAGATTTGAACTTGAAGGACTGGAAACTCCAACCGAAAATTCCAAGACTCGAGAAGAGAAGGCCTATCCCAGAATCTGTCAAACAAGATCTCAGAGAAGGAGCACCACAGGGAGACCCAGACAGTCACAGTGACAGTGACCCTCTGTCACTCTTATCAGTCACTTAGATGAAGGCAGAGAAGGGACGTTTGTCACATCTGCAGCCCATGCAAAGCTACAGGCCACAGCTGTCAGAACCAATAGACAAAATAATCAAAAAGAAACGACTATGACAGAAGGAATCACTGTAATCCTCTGTTTATGGTCGGAAAATCAATTGCACAAATACGGAATGAATAGCAACAGTAATGCTAATAATAACTACTATTTTTAGGATCCAATAATTACTATATGCTAGAATTGCCATGTGTCAGTTGCCTCACAAAACAATTTATTTAATCCTTACAATAGCCCTACCACATTGCTACTATTATAGTCTTT
>CAUYQV010042724.1:0-12973 GCA_963574575.1 Galagoides demidoff | reverse complement strand
GTCTCAATGTGTCAAAATCTTTGGTGAGTTTGTCTTTGAATTCGTTGAATTCCTGAGACAACTTTTGAAATGCTCCTTGAATTTCTAATTCCAACTTTGTCTCTATTCTATTAATCTTATTTGCAATCCAAATTCTGAATTCAGCTTCCAACACCTCAGCCATGTGTTTATAAATGGGATCTTCTGTTGTGTCTGCCATATCCTTCTTTCAGGGGGTTGATCTACTCTGGTTATTCATGTTACTGGAATTTTTCTGGTGATTCCACTCCATGATAATTTTACACTGTTTGGTTAGATGAGCAGATAAGGAGAAGCTGAGTGGGAGGCTCCAGGAGTAGTGATTAACCAGCCCTTTGCCCAAAAGCTAGAACTGGTGTCTGTACCTTTTCCCCTAGAGTTTTGCTAAGGATCTATACAGTGCTACAGCCTGAGAAACTGTGGGCCTGATTCATGTGGTGGGCTAAGTGACTCTGTCTTGTTTTCAGCTGTTCTCTGTCCTACCCTAGAGAATCAGTTATTCCGGGTTGAAGTCTCAGCTGTGGAGAAATACCAGCAATTATGTCACCCCACCCCCCACAGACAACAATTAGAACAGGAAAATCAAACCTTCCCACAACCACATACCCAGGGTACCACTTTGGATTGTCCCGGGTGATTGGCCCAGTTCAAGAGATCCAAATCAATTGTCCCAGTCAGCACTGGTCTCAGGTGGGAGAGTTCAAAATGTCTCCGACAACTAGATAGCAGGAGTCTGTTAGCGGCTCAAGTATGACTTGCTCTGGTGCTCCATGAGTTCAGAAGGACCCACCCAGAAAATAAATTAGTCTGGGATGATTGATGCCTCCTTCCCCACCTTGTACTTCTGTCACACTCAGTCACTGGTGACCCCACAGGGCTGTGACCCGGTTCCCTCCAATGAGCAGATGCTCCAGGGGTTTGCACCTGCCTGCGTCAGAGGAAGATCTATGTCTCCTCAGCCAAGCTGCCACTATCTGGCAGGGAGAGGTGAGGCCTGATAGCCTCAGGTGCTTAATGGAGGCTGGGGCAGTTCACTCATTTCCACACCCACCCCGATTGATGTTGCTGGCAAAACAGAACAACTTCGCAGAATTTGTTTCTGTCCCTGCTATATTCCACTGTGGATCAGACACTGTTTGAGCTCACAGAAACTGCAACTCAGTCCCAGTCTGTGCCACTGTCTGGTCTTGAGGCAGGCTCAGTTAGAGCTCACACTCAGTGGTCAGTTCCAGCCTTTGCCCACCCGCCTTTGTCTCAGCTATGATCCCCTGAGGGCAGGGTGCATCTTAGGCTCAGTAAAGCAGTCCTCTGGCTCAGCTGTGCTCTGGGAGTCTGCCATCTCTGTGCAAGTGTAACCTAGTCCACGTTCTCAGCCCAGGCTGGTACTGCCTCAGGCCTACCCTTTACTCACAGGGTTTGCATTTCCATCCAAGATCTGTTCTACCAGTGGCTGCCACCAGCTTGCCTTCCTCTGGTTGCCCAGGGAGTATCTATCCGGATAGCCCCAGAGGGGATAGGGATAGGACATGAAACCTATTGTTCCCACTGCAGCTGCTACCTGTGTCTTGGGGCACCACTGCTCCTGTATTGTTCCCTCTCAGTTGACTGTCCTATCCTCACTATTGTGCCATGTCCCAGAATCAGCACAGACCATCAACAGCCCTGGCCCTGTCCACCTCTCAAGAAAATGCCCAAGAATCTGGATTCCATGGGGGACAGGCTTCCAGACCTCAGGGTGAGAGTGGAGGGGAGTGCTGGGAGTTCAGAATTACAGGTAGAGAATATATACAGTTTTATACACTTTTATGCCTGGCAAGAGAGTGCCATGGCACCCTAGTAGGGGAAGAAGGTCTGGTTTTTAGAGGATCTCTCCCGAGGAATAAAATGGGAGAATGTTTGAACTCGGCTTGCTTGTTTGTATGGAGTATACTGTGAGCCCTTCTCATGGAGGAGGGGACTTTTGTCCACTTGGTGATGGATTTTATACCTTTTGTTTGTATCCTTGGAGTCACAGCCTGCCTCAGCAGAATTGATGTGCATTCTTCAACCTTCTCTCTTGGCTCAGCTCCAACCCATCAGCTTACTTGCTGAACTTCTGTCCTTTAACTCTCCTTCTGGATGGGAGCAGCCTCTGTGGAAAGCTGACTTCAGTTGTCCATCTTGTCTCCACCACCCACCCTATTTTTCAGTTTGACTAGAGAAGCTGGTAAGGCAGAATTGGATTGGGTGCTCCTGGGATTGTAATTAATCAGCCCTTTACCAAAGAGCTGGGACTGATGACTGTGGCTTTTACCCTACAGCTTTACAAAGGTCCTGTTCAGTACTGTAGCCTAAGATTCTGGGGACCTGCTTGGTGTGATGGGGCTAGGTAGCTTCGTCTTGCATTCAGCTAATCTCTAAACAATCCTACTGAATCAGTGGCTTTGGGCTGAAATCTCAGCTGGGGAAAAATATGAGCAAGTAAGATACCGCCCCGCCAACAGGCAACAACTGGAAGATGAGAATCAGATCCTCCCACAAGAACACAGCCAGGGCTCAACCTTGGAGGGCCCCAGGTGACCAGCCCAGATCAAAAATTCCAAAGCAATTGTCCAGGTCCACACAATTGCTGATCAAGTGGGATATTTCAAAAGGTCTCCAGCATCCAGACTGCAGGGGTCCACTGACAGCTCAAGTGTGACTTGGTCCAGTGCTCAGTGGAGTCAGAAAGGCTCAACCAGCACAAGAGTTAGTCCAGGGGATTTAGAACCCCCTTCCCCACCTTGTACCACAGCTACACCCCATCACTGGTAACCCCACAGGGGTATGACGCAGTTCCATCCAATGAGCAATTACACCAGGGATTTGTGCCTGTCTGAGTCAAAGGGGAGTCAATGCCTCCACAGCCTGGCTGCCCCACTTTGCAACCTGTAGGCAGGAGGAGGTCAAGCCTGATTCCCTCCAGTGTTCATTAAAAACTGTGGGGTGTTTTCCCTGTCTGTTCCTATCTGGGGGTGACCATAACAGTCCTTGATTCTCTCCCTCAGAGACTACACCTTCTCCTCTGGAATCCCTGAGGTGCAAGGTCTGGCTCCCTCTAGTGGTCCAAAGAATTGGGGAGGTGTCTCTCCCAAATTTGACCCCCACAGGAGTTTGCTGCCACAGGTCAGGGGTGGTGCCACAGGTGGGAGGTGCTGCTGCTGTGGGTCAGAGTTGCAGCTGCCACCAGTGAGAGGTGTAGCCACCACAGGTAGGGTTGGAGGTGCAGTCATCCCCTGTTGGAGGTGCAGCTACTGCCAGTCGGAGATGCAGTGGCAGGGTCTCCTCACTACACTCTTGTGGCATGGGGCAAGTCCCTCTTCCCTTGTGACTCCCTGCTTCTATTAGAATTACAGTTTCAGCCAGCTGTACTGCAGCCCAAGAGATGCCCAGCTCTAGCTACATACCACCAGACACCTCAGGTTCTGCAGAGAGTAGGCTTCCAGACCACCAGGGGCAGGGGGAAGGGTGGACCAGGAGTTCAGGAAGGCAGTGGAAATATTTGTTCAACTTTTATTCCAGGCAAGAGACTTCCCCAGATTGCAGTGGGATCTCTCTGGAGAAGGAGTCCTGGCCTTCCAGCCACTGTCTCCCATGGGATGAAACAAGAGGTCTTCTGTTAACTGCTTGCTTGTGTAGAACCCATAGCAGTCCACTATCTTGGAGGGGGGAGGGGATGGACTCTCATCCTCTTTGGGATGGGTTTTGTTCCTAAAATTTGCTTCCTTGCAGTCCCAGCTTGCTTCTGCAGGGATGACATGAACTTATCAAAATTCTCTGTCAGCTCAGCTCCTGACCTTCAGCTTTACTGTATTGGTTCTGGCCATTATTTCTCCCTCTGGACAGTAGCTTCTGTTGAAAGTTGGCTCCAGTCAGCCATCTTGCCTCCTCCCTCCAGTGAAGTATTTTATAAATGTCAATTGGATCAATTTCATTGACACCACTACTATGGTGAACTGTATCCTTACTGTTTTTTGGGTTTTTTTTTTTTTGGTTTTTTGGGGGGGGGCATGACTACTAAAAGACAGGTGTTGAAATATCCTAGTTCATTTATGTGTTTCTCCTTGAAGTTCTATCAGTTTTTGTCATCTGTATTTTGATGTTCTGTTGTTGAAGTGGGTACATGTGAAAACATTTAATGTCTCCATGGAAATTTGACATTTTTATGATTAAGTAGTATTCATCTTTATCTCTGTTAATTTCCCTTGTTCCAAAGTCAGAATTACCTAATATTTATGTAGATATTCCAATTTTGTGTTTACTGCTATCTTTCTTTATATATTTACTTTAAATCTGATTTTTTAAGTATCTAGAGAAGATTTCTTATAGACAATACCGAGTTAGGTCTTAGTTATCCCCCCCCACTCCCTACCAGAGACATAAGAGTATTTTCCTTGGGTCTTTAATTATGAGAACCTGGAGGGATTTCTGGAGGTAAACCACAAAAAAAGTGTAGAAGCCTCCTAAAAACTGCTGCTCCTGAGAATTTTTTGTTTTCACTCTAGTCTATACACTGCCTCCAGCAATTTCTCAAAGTTCTTGTTTAAGCATTCCTACCAAGTTAAAGAAAAGTCTTAATTTTCATTTTATTCTTTTTTTTAATTGTAAGTATGGAATGATGATTTCCAGTCTCTTTCCATGATGAACCTGAAATAAAAATTCTTTACCATTGTATTTTCAAATATTTTTCTGCCCTTTTCTGCCTTTCTTCTGGGAGTCCAGTTGCACAAATGTATGGCTTATTTGATACTATCCTACTTTGGGTGGGACCTGTGGCTCAGGGAGTAGGAAGCCGGCCCTATATACCAGAGGTGGTGAGTTCAAACCTGGCCTCAGCCCAAAACTTCAATTAAAAAAAATGATGAAAAAAAATATTGTCTCACGTCTGTTCATTTTGCCTTTATCTTTACATTTCTGTAATTTCTATTGATCTATATTCAAGTTCACTGTTTCTTTCCTCAGCTGTTTGTATTGCCTAATGAGCTCATTGAAGGCATTCTTCATCTTATTAGAGTGTATGTGTTGTTTTCTAATTTATGCCATTTTCATCTGATGGTCTCCTACAATTTTCATCTCTACACAAATTATCTGCCTGATCTTGTATTTTCTACCTTTTCCATTAGAATCATTAATTTATTATCATGGTTGTTTTATATTTTCTCATATTTCTCCATTTATGTTATATCTGAGTCTAAATATGACAAACACTTTGTCTTTTCAAACTGATTTTTTTTTCTTATATGTCTCATTTTGTTGAAAGCTCTACGTGTTGTATTGAAGATTACATCCTCAACCTTTTTGGAACCAGGGACTGGTTTCATGGAAAACAATTTTCCACAGACCAAGTAGGGGAATGGTTTTAATATAAGTCTGCAAGCAATTGATTTATTATCGTCTCTGTGCAGTCAAACCTCTCTGCTAATGGTAATTTATAGTTGCAGCTGCTCCCTGACACTAGCATCACCACCCCAGCTCTACCACAGATCATCAAGCATTAGATTCTCATAAGGAGCATACAAACTAGATCCCTCACTTGTGTAGTTTATAGAAGGGTTTATTCTCCTGGGAGAATCTAATGCTACCACTGATCTAACAGAAGTCAAAACTCAGATGGTGACGTCTGTGATGGGGAATGGCTGTAAATCCATGTGAAGCTTGATTTACTTGCCCACCATTCACTTCCTGCTGTGTGGCCTGGTTCCTAACAGGCCATGGACTAGTTCTGGTCTATGGTTCAGGGTTTGGGGACTGTAGTTGAATAGCATAGTAGATACAGAAATAAATTTTGTACACCATTTATTTAGTGTTGCATTTTGTGTTAATGTTATCAAAAGTTAAATCAAGTTTGAAGGAAGCTGTTTCTATGATTGCACTGAATGCAAAACAGGCTTAAAATAATTTCATGATAACTTGTGCTTGTGGTGTATATTTATTTTACCAAAGTGATTTTCAGAGTGACTACACTCCGAATGGCTTTGATGCACACCGTTTGGCTTTGTGTCCTCCATTTATGCAGCTCTCCAGAAAGACTCTCTCTCTGGCACTTCCTCTAGTTATATTCCACTGCCATTTAACTTGGTTCTTATTACAATGATTCTGGTAAGCTTCAGAAGTGAACATGTTCTCACATTACAATAATGCCTCAGGTTTAGGAAGGCACTCTGAACTTGGGTTTTGGGGATACTGCCTCAGAAGTACTTTTGATGCTTCCCTAACTATTAACATATTCAGAAGTCTTTTTCAGGGTACAAATCATCAATGCTATATATATATATATATATATATACACACACACACACATATATACACTCACACACATATATATTTGTATGTGTGATGTAAGTAAAGATATGTAAAATTACTTGTGATGTTAGCATTTTTTTTGCCTTTATTCTAAAGAATAAGTATAAATGTGGGCTGGTAGAAGGAGAGTTTTAGAATTTTATTTGTATGTCTTTGGAAATTCTATGTCTTAAAATTTAAAAAAAATAGTTTTGTGGACACATATGTGGTGACTTTTGATGTTATTGTTGCAAGTTTAGTAATTGTTGAATGAAAGGATGAAAGAATATAATATTCTTGAATATAATTGCATATTGTCCCATTCACCTGACCTCATGAGTGACCCTATGTTTCTTACAAGTTGCTACCAATGGTTACACTATTTTGGTCTTTTATTCTGACACTTTCCGCTCAATCTCCTCATTAGTGGTAAATTCTGCCTTGAGCAGGAATTTAGCTTTTCATACAGTAAATGTAATTTGGAGACTATTTCAGTCAATATGGCTAATGAGGCATCAGGGATTTTGTTTTTTTTCCTGCTCCAAGAAACAAAATATAGGTGGATTCTAGTGTGATGAGATTGGCTACTGTTCAGAGCTCATGATATAATTTTCAAGACATTTAATTTTTTCTATTGTTGGGGATTCTTTGAGGGTACAAAGAACCAGGGTACACTGATAGCTTATGTTAGATGAAGACCCTTTTATCAAGATATTTCTCAACAGAGAATTCTGGAAATATTAAATAAAAGTATGGGCAACACAATCAAAATTACTTGCTTAGATTCTCATGTTAAAGAGTACACTTATTATACACTTACTGTGCTATAAGTTTTTGGTTGATTTCATGTTAACAATAGTCATATGAGATAGGAAATCTCCTTTTATCCCTATTTGAGAGATGAGCAATGTGAAGCACAGAGATTAAGTAAATTTCCTGGGATTGTATGGCTAGTAAGTGGTAGAGTGAGGATGCAAGCCAATCCATATAGGTTGACACTGAGCTACGTTTTTAACCATTTTACTAGACTGTTTCAGATCTCTTAGTTCATAGATAACTAATGATGAAGACTAAATCTCAGTTTTGAGAGGACAAGGTAGAAGTTGAGGAATAATTCAACAGATTTAGTAGTTTATCTCCATGGTTACTCTGAAAGGTACGCTTTTAGAAAGGAATTGGTTGAAAACTGGAGGCAAAGCACTCTTGAATAGAGGATATTGATTTGAGCAAAGACAACAGCATATAATTGTAAAGTCTTTTTAGGGATTAGTGAATAGAGTAATATACATATGGTGTTTATTATAGAAATTAATAGGACATGTGTTCTCTTTGTTAAATTAGCAAATACCTACCCTTCAAAACCCAGTTTATCATCCGAGTACTCAGGGAGGCTAACGTAAGAGGATTGCTTGAGTTCAGGAGTTTGAGGCCAGCCTGAGGAAAAGCGAGACCTCATCTCTACAAAAAAAAAAAAAATAGTAAAATTATCTGGGCATGGTGGCCTGCATCTTTAGCTCCAGCTACTCAGGAGGCTTAGGCAGGAGGATTACTTAAGCCCAGGAGTTTGACATTGCTATGAGCTATGATGACACCACTGCACTCTAGGTGGGACAACAGGGGGGAAAAATGCTCAGTCTACCATATCTTTGGGAAGAATTTACTGATCACTCCAAAAAAGGTTTAGTCCTCCTGGTTTATGATTTCATAGACCTTTTCACTTATTTATTTTTATTTATTTATATTTACATTATCAGCAGCAGTAGTTTGGGCATTTATTGAATGATTACAATATGCCAGGTATGCATTAAGCACTTAAGAATGACCTCAATTAAGTAAATTTTAAAATTTGTCTTTTGCACTGGTGTGTATGTACTGTAACAGCAGATATCATGTTATTTTGTTCTTCATTTTATTCCCAGTGCCTGGCATAGAAACTGGCACATATTAGGTGCTTACTATAGTTTTGTTGACTGAGTAAGGGGTTAAAGATGTTATTTCTACTATTAATGTTTACTTCAGACTAAGGAAGATACTTTTCTTTATAGCTTCTTGGATTCTCATGTTGAGATTGCTAAATTACTATTTTGGTCAAATAATGAAAGCCAGTACTTTAGTATCTCCTAGAATGCCCAGGTAGTACCTTGCAGGATTTGGGACTTCAGAAAGAGGAAAAAAAATTGCTGACTAATTCACTGTAAGGTATTGGGCCACATAATCTTATATGAAGTAGCTGTCACTTTTAAATGGGTTGGATTTTAGGAAAGTGATTTTTTAGAGATTTTGGAGTTAATTTAACAACAACTTTCTTGTGGAAGACTGATCTAAATGCATAATGTTGTCGAAGTTATTTTCTTGCATTCTGCTTATTTATGTATGTAGTTTTTACTTGATTGAAATAATCTTGGTTTAATAATGAAATGGTTCTGAATCCTTTTAATAACTATATGTAAAAAATAACTATATTTCTCCTATCTGTCAGCAAAATGTTTCAGTCCTTTTTTCCCTGTGACCTAGATTCACCCAAAGCCTGTGAGAGTTACACTAAATTTATTTTGCAAAAATCAATATCAGTTTTCCCTTGCCTATTTCTATAGGGAATATTTTCTCTTTGCCTTCCATCTATCCATAGTAGAAACTTTAGTCAGAAATAAATAATATGACAAGCTTTCCAGATTTATCTCCTAGAAAAGGATTTTCCACATTGATTCATTAAGTTGAAATATTCTATCCAGAACAAAGCCTTAAACTATATTGAAAGCAGATTCTAGCTGATATTCAAAATAGTTAAAAATAGACATTTTAATCATCTAGTAGATGATTAAATATAAGACTTTTTTCTTAGTGCTTAATCATTCTATCATAATTAAAGTTTATTAAAATACTTCAAAGATCATTAGTTCCAAAAGATGAGCACAATAATTCCCTACATTTGTTTAGTGTTTGCAAGTTCAAAGATTTTCAGATATAATAGTATAGCTAATATAATAACCGAGTGAGGTAGGATGAGTATACCCAGTATTGTATTGGCTCATACAATGTTCATTTTCCAACCCCTTCGTGTTACATTCTTCTACTCTGGAGGCTGGGATGATTAAATGCTTGGTTCTTCAGTCTTCTGGAACACAGTTCTAGCAAAAAAGATGAAAAAAGATAACATTTAAGTTGTGTTAGGTGAAATATTTTTGATTGCTGATGGAAAGAGGGACAGATGTAGTTGATGCAGCCCTTTCCTCACCCCCTTTTCTGTATATGAGACATAAAATGATGGCTGGTAGTACAGAACTCATCTTACAACCACATGGTAATTATGGTGAAATATAAAGTTAGGAAGATCATGGTCCCTTTAATTTACTATTCAGTACCTGAAACAGTGCCTGCAACTATTCATTTTCAGTTACTCTTGTTGTCATGAGAGAAGATAACTCCTATTTGGTCAAGGCACCATTATTTATGCATTTTGTTATCTGCTAATACATTCTTAGCTAATTGAATTGGATTCATCATCATTTAATAAAGGAAAATTGAACCTAAATAAATTAAGTGACATGCCTATCAATATAACAAAAATAGGGTACTGCTTCCTTAGTTTTGTGTAGATGTCAATATACTAATGCATTAAAATATACTAACTGAAATCTTGAGTAAGAATATGAAAATTGTTACACTTTCAAAAATAGAACAAATCTTGGAAAAGGTCTCAGGTATTCTTAGAGTAGAGGGTATTACCATTTTATGGAGCCAGCTCTGAGCTCTGATAATTTCTACACTTATTTAAAAACCTTGAGGATGATATTTATTTCAGAACATATGTATACATTCTCCCATATTTAGAGTTATTATGCTGACAATAAGGAGAAATACCACATATTATTCCTATCTTTATCAAAAATGTACCCACGGATTATTTTCTAACTTTTGATACTAGGAACAGTACTGCTAAGGGATTCTTTTCAGTGTCTCCTGGTGCACATACATGTATACATGCGCTTTTTTGTAGCATTTACTCCAGAGTGGAATTTCACGTCTACAGAATATGTATGTCTTCAATTTTACTAGATAATTACCAACTGTTTTCCAAGGTGGCGGTATTAATTATACGCTCCCAGCAGTACAGTATTAGAATTTATCTTCTTTAATATAACTTTCACCATTGAATACTATCAGATTTTGAAAATGCTGCCGATCTGGAATGTGAGTAATGACCTTGTACTTTGATTGCTAGTAAGGTTGAATACCTTTTATACATTGTTTGGGCATATTAAATTACTCTGTTTTTAAGGAACTGTTCAAATATTTTGTTCATTTTTCTATGGACTTTACTATCTTTCTCCCATTGATTTCTAGGATTGTGTATATGTGTATGCATGATGGTGCACGGGCATGTGTGTGTGAGAGAGAGACAGAGATGTGTTCCTGTGAGCCTGTGAGTCTTTGGTCAAGTTTCTGTTACCTGAAACACCAATGGTGTTATATAGGTTTGTTCTCCAATGTCCTTATAAAACAATTCAACATTCAGGTGTTGAAAACCTGCTCTTCATATATAAGACTAGTCAGGCATTGTGGCAGCACCTATCATCCCAGCTACTTGGGAGGCTGAGGCAAGAGAATTGCTTAAACACATGAGTTTGAGGTTGGTATGAGCTATAACACCATGGCACTCAACCCCAGGGCTACTGAGACTCTATCTCAAAAAAAGAAAGAAAGAAAGAAAGAAAATAGGAGGACCTCAGAACATTCACTCAGAGAATTATGAGAGGCCACGAAGCATTCAAATATAAGAATCATAGGTATTCCTGAAGGGAAAGAAGAACATCCCAAAGGCATGGAAGCCCTATTCAAGGATATTGCAAATAAAAATGTCTCAAGTATCACTAAAGATTCTGAAACATTCCTTTTACAGGGATGTCAAATCCAAGGGCTTCTCAACACACATAAAGCATCTCCAGGACACATTGTAGTGAACCTGTCCAAAGTCAACATGAAAGAGAAAATTCTGGAAGCAGCCAGAAATAAATACCAATTGACCTATAGGGGCAGATCCATTAGGGTGATAGCAGACTTTTCAGTTGTAACTTTCCAAGCAAGAAGAGAATGGTCATCTACCTTTAATCTTCTCAAACAGAACAATTTTCAGCCCAGAATTCAGTATCCCACTAAACTAAGCTTCAAAATCAATGAAGAAAACAATTCTTTTACTGATATGCAAATATTGAAACAATTTTCCTCAACAAGACAAGCTCTACAGGAAATATTCAAACCTATTCTCCACACTGACCACCACAAAGACTAGCAGCAACATAAACACCCCAAAATTATAAAATAAAATGTAGCTTCCACAGTGGCGCAAAGGATAAAACTAAGCAACATACTTTCACAAAGTAAGATGACTAGAACTCCACCAAACTTATAAATTCTCTCAGTAAATGTTAATGGATTGGATTCCCCACTGAAAAAACTCAGGTAGGCTGATTGGATTAAAAAAAAAAAGCACAAGTCATCCATAAGATGCCTCGAGGATACACACACAACCTTGAAAGTCAAAACAAGACTCAGGGTAAAGGGTGAGAATACAGTATTTCAGGCAAATGGAAACTAGAAGAAAGGAGGGGTCACAATCTTATCAGATTTAAGAGGATTTAGAGCAACTAAAGTTAAAAAAGATAAAGATGGTCAATTTTTGCTGGTCAAGGGAACAATACAACAAGAAGACATTTTAATTCTAAATATTAATGCACCCAACTTAAATGCTCCCAGATTTATACAACAGACATTGATTGGTCTGAACAATATGATAGCCTATAACGCCATAATAGTAGGAGACTTTAACAATCCTTTTACAAAGCTGGACTGATCCTCTAAACAGAAACTACACAAAGATAAAAGGGAATTAAATGCAACCCTTGAACTAATGGACTTAATAGACATATACAGAACACACCATATCTAACCTGAGGAATTTATGTTCCTGTCAGCTCATGGTACATATTCCAAAATGGATCATATCCTAGGTCACAAATCAAACCACAACAAAATTTTAAAAATTGAAATTATACCTTGTATCTTCTCAGACCATAAGGCAATAAAGTAGAATTCTACTCCAAAAAAAATACCCATTCCCACACACAGGCATGGACATTAAAAACCTTTATCCTGAATGACAGCTGAGTTTAGGAAGAGATAGAAGCAGAAATTATTAAATTCCCCAAACATAACAACAATAAAGCTACAAGTTACCAAAAAATGTGGGATACTGCAAAACCTGTCCTAAGATGGAAATTCATGACATTAGATGCCTACATCCAAAATTGGTCACCTTATGAAAATAGAAAAGGAAGAGCAATCTAATCCCAGGCCCAGCAGAAGAAAATAAATAACCACAATTAAATCAGAAATAAATGAAATTGAAAATAAAAGAATCATTAAGAAAATCAATGAAACAAAAAGTAGGTCCTTTGATAGGATAAATAAAATTTAGAAACCTTTGGGCATTTGCCCAAAGGGCAAATGGGTAAATGCCCAGAATGCAATTGACCTTTAACTTTTGCTTTTATTGTTCTCTGGTGTGAGATATTTACTGTTGAAGTATTACTTATGAAGTAAATCTCTTTGATTCCCCCAATCCATGGGAATGCCTCTGCTGTTTATAATGATTAAA
>CAUYQV010042723.1:0-24146 GCA_963574575.1 Galagoides demidoff | reverse complement strand
GCATCACAGCTCATAGCAACCTCCAACTCCTGGGCTCAAGCGAGTCTCCTGCCTCAGCCTCCCAAGTAGCTGGGACCACAGGTGCCCGCCACAACGCCCGGCCATTTTTTGGTTGCAGCCATCATTGTTGTTTGGCGGGCCGGGGCTGGGGATTCAAACCCGCCACCTTAGGTGTACGTGGCTGGCGCCCCAGCCGCTTGAGCCACAGGCACCGAGCCAAAAGTGATTTTTAAGATAAAGCATGGAGAATAGTCTCAGAGAGGGGAGCATCTATCCACTTCCTCAAAGCCTTTACCCTGTATAACCCTCCTCAAAACTCCAGAGTCTCATTAATAAAATAGAGCCAATGGGTTAATCTTGCCTGTTTGAATTCAGAGTTGTTGAATAATTCTGACCAAGAGCTAGTGCCCCAGCAAATCTCTGCACTAAACATTATATTGCTGTTTTAGATTAGAAAAACTTTCTTATGTGATTTGAAAGTAATAATAAATGTTTTGAAAATATGCATATTCTATAAAGAAATATATAACAGAATTAGCAACATTACAAAAGAGGTTAAAAGCTATCTTAAATATAATAATTATTATTATCATGATGTTTGCTTATCATATTGGGGAAAAAAACAGGGAGTCTTATTACCTTTTACAAACCCTTTCTCTTAGAAATATGGTTTCAGGCACTGGCTATTTATGGCTATTTATGCAAAATTAGTTCTATCATGGTAACGACGCACCTTTGAGATTTGTCAGCAATATACAGAAAGGAGGTTGCAAACCAATGAATCATTGGAAATTTTAAATTGCTGTGGTGTGTATTTACATTTTTATAATTGATAAAATATATCCATCCTTATGCAAATTTGAGGATGGATTGACAACACTTTACAAATTCAGCTTTATATTTTTTATACACTCTATGAATCGGCTAGGACATTTCTACTGGTTTTGTGTTGTCTAAATCTTTTTTTTTTCAAACTTGGAAATGACTCGTCTACCAGGACAAAATCAACCTCTCTGAAAAATACACTGGTTTCTGAGAACAGGCCACAACTTTATAGTTATTTCTTGCAGGACGCTGGCTGTGAGTCTGAGCTTATTTGCATGGCTCCCGTTAATTATGTAAAATGCTGCAATGGACAGTACTAAGTAAATCATAGAAGTGCTACATCTAACTTCCTCTTCTAACTGTACTTACTTTTGGCTCCAAACTGTTCCTATCATGTACACAGCACCCACCTCTCCTGATAATTCTGTTCTTTCATTCTTTGTCCTAAAAATAGAAATACAGTATATGCAATTATAATGATAAAGTTTTTAAGTTCATGAATTCTCATTTGAAATTTTAATGAATTAATCTCAGATCTCAGTTTTCTTTAAATCACCCATTGATTTAGCTCATACATTTTTCCCTGAAAAGCTGTACTTCATCAAATCCAGAAAATAGAAGCATCTACTTCTAAAAACTCTTTTGAGGAGACAACTGTTAGCTCATAATTAAACATTTCATAGCTCCAAAGTCCTTCCTACTTAAAGCTAATTTCTTGTTATTTGTCTTAGAGCTGTGAATTTGTCCACTCTTCTTTCAAGTAGTCTCTTATTATTATTTTTTGGATTTCAGATTAATATGGGGCTACCCAGGATTAGGTTACATAGTTGGCTTTTGTAACGTTAAAGCCTGAGTTGTTGCTGTGTCCTTCGCCCAAGAAGTGTGCAGTATACCTATGCAATGTATCCTTGGGGTGGGAATTTACCCAGCCCCTTCATCCCTGCTTGAATATTATTGAGTTTTTCTCTAATGTGAAACCCTCATAGCTAGTTTGACCTATAAATTCCCTGCCCTATCTACTTACTTATTAGGAATCCAGATATTTTCATCTTGTCTACAAAAATAATTTTCTCCCAACTTGAAAGTTTTGTTGCTATCCCAGCACTATCTCCACTTTCTCTGGGTATAGTTCAATCTTATGTAAATCTTGTGCCCACTTTGGTGAAGGTAGCACCTGTATTGCTGAATTATATTTTTGCTATTGGTCATTTCTCTACCTAAGCATTTACGTTTTAAACTCCTTCGTTTAGAATCCCTAGGAAAGGGAAGACTACAGAGTGGTTCTCATACAAATTTTCAGAAAGAAGGTACATCAAGAAAGCAAGAAAATTAAGCAAACCTATTTAAGGTTGATGGATATGAAAATGAAAGGTTCAAAACTAGCTTTTGAACCACCACTTTGGTTGCTGCCATTCTGTTCCTGCAGTGGGCATTTTACTACAGGGAATGCTTAGGGTATAACGGTAACTGACTTTTTAATTTTGATAAGATAGAATCAAAAATTTGAATTTTCAGCCTTTTTTGTGTCCCAATAATTTTTACAACAGATACCCTTGCCTGGCTACTGAAACTCAACTCATCTTATCTTCTACTCCACATGATATCCATGCTCTACCCACACTCCAACATTACCTGTGCTGTGTACCTTCCCCCTACATCACAGCTCACCCTGTAGCTTACCCATGCCCCATGCCTTACCCATATACTTCATGCCTCACCTACACCCCATACCTCACCCGGCATCTTACCCATGTTCATGGCTTACCCATGCTCCAAGTCCTACTCAGACTTCACTCCTTCTCCTGTACTATCCATTACCACACTCCATACCTTACCCATGCTCCTGCCTTACTCATGCACCATAACTTGCCCATACTCCATACCTTCCCTGTGCTCCCTGCCTTCTCCTATACCATACTTTACACGTACCCCACGCCTTACCATCCTTTATGCCTTATTCATACTCCATGCCACCTTTTCCTTGCTTTTCGCTTTCTCCTATACCATACCCCACTCAGATTCCACATTTTCCTTTGCCCTACTTCTGACCTTTATGCTACCTTTATTTTTCATTATATTTATTTCAATTATCCTAAAGATGTCATCACTGTCCAGCTTAGACTCTTACTATGTAAAATGAACGAGATATGAAGCTGTTTGCTGTTTTATCCCACTGTTACCAACTATACTCAAGGCAGCTGCCCTACTTGGATCAGCATGATCATCACTGTCCTTTTTGGGAGATCCAAAGGAAAGTATGAAGAACGGACTGAGGGTGTCTTTTATACACACAGTTTTTTGTGTGCGTGTATAATGAAGTAGGGAAGAAACCATGTGTAGTTTTCGGTTTTTAGAATGTCCACATTAATCACAGTTTCTCTTGAATCCATTCTAAGACACTTCTCTTTTACTTCAGAAAGAATGGTACCAAAAGTATTGGGATGGATCATCTAGCTTAACTCTACGTATTTCCTGGAGAAAAAGAAAATAACAAAAAAGCTAAATGTATCAAGTCTGAATCTCTTATTCTGCAATTTTACATCATACTCTTTTTTCTTAGTATACCCTCTTGGATGTGAAAAAATTACAGTCTATTATCATAAAGCATAGAATTATACAAAGGCAATTTTTTAAAAGTCCTCTAGTCCTATTATATTATAAATCAGAGTTGCACCAAGATAGAGTCCTAATATTTTTAAAGGTAACACCTCAACATTTATGGTGCAACAGTTTGCTAGTATGTACAGCCAGGGGTGAGTGGAAAAGTTGCAAGAACGATTTGACTGCAAAGGTATTTTAGAAACAATCTACCCTGCAGTAACCCATTCTCCTGATAGTCGTGTAATCAATTCCCATCTTACCGAAGCCCAACTCCCTGTATTTTCCCTCTGGCCAGAACATTGTTTATACCAGTTTGATCAGAGAGCCTATCAATTGTATCTGAATATTTCATAACAGCTATTCCAAGGATATGATGAACCCTGGAGTAATGTACTGTACTTGGAAGCAACTGCCTCAGCTTTCGGGCACATATGCTTCAAATCTGAGAATATCATAGATATATATGGGAATCTTTGTAGAGCTCTCTAAGGCAAGCTGGTATTTAACGCAAAAGCAAACCCATTTGGAGCTAAAGCACTTTCCATTAGGCAATTTGGCGGCTGTTCTATGAGGCAGACTCACTGAGCTCTACGGACACATTTCGATTAAATGCTGCTTTGTATTCTTCCAAAGATGGGAACAATAAGGACGTTTGTCAAAGGAAAAACTGCAGCAAACAGTTTCATGTTGAACATCTGTACTCGGCAGTTCATTGTCTTCAAGAGTTTATTGACCATAATTTTGATGCATATAGGTTTTAAAGAGTATAAACCGCATTTATCTTGGATGCCTATCATTTATTTGAGTCTTGGCTTATTTACTTTCATTTTTCTGGGCATTTTATTTATTTTGGAACTCTGAAGAGATGAAGGAAAAGACATTTCTTAGACAGGAAATTTTAGTTAGCTCGGCAAAATTGATAAGGAAAGACGATGTTTTCACAAAAGATTGCACAATTGAGTTGAAAAATGTTAACACTAAGCATATCTTTATCATACCTTTCAGCCTCAGAGGTCTTAAACCAATTTAGAAACTTTCAGATCAGTCTCCTATCTCTTTGTCCACCATACTAATGATAGTGACATTTCCGGAGTGAAATGTGGCTGCTGTTAATTAGCAAAATAATTTAGGGATGGTATAGTCAAAAAGATAGTTAATGGAATTGGGAATGTGATTCTGATTCACCTTCCTTCCCTTTAGAAATGGGTGGCCCACTGTTGGAAGATGTAAGCTTTCTAGCTGGGCATGGGAGCTATGGCTCATGCCTGTAATTCTAGCACTTTGGGAGGCCAAGGTGACTGAGTCACCTGAACTCAGAGTCTGAGACCAGCCTGAGCAAGAATAAGACCTCATCACTACTAAAATTAGAAAAACTAGCTGGGAATTGTGGTAGGCCCCTGTGGTTCCAGCTACTCTGGAGGCTGAGGCAAGAGAATCACTGGAACCCAGGAGTTTGACCTTGGGTTCATAGTTTGAGCTATGACACCAAGACGCAATGAGACTCTGGCTCAACAAAAAGGAAAAGAAGATTTAAGCTTTCTTTTTTGCATTTTTATTCAGAGAAATCAAGGCTCAGACAATCCAAGTTACTAAATGAGGGCAGATTTATCAGTTGTGGTTTAATAAATTCCTGTTTAAGTCTTGATCTATTGGCCTAACTCTGCTGCAGCATAATGTGTAGATGCCTTGAATAGAAGAGAGGTAGACTCTGGAAACTGACCACCTAGAAATTGAACAGAATTTATTTCTTGATAGACATTCAATAACCAAACAGTTAATATACAGCAGTGGTTAAAAATGCAAACTTTATGCTATAAGAAATAAAAATAAATAAATAAATAAAAAGAACACAAACTTTGATGTATTATTCTTTTTCTATTGTCTATAAGATTTGGCATGATCTGTTTTTTGAAATTATCTTCTATTTTTCTTTATAAATATTTGTTGTCTATTTTTTGAGACTTTGGGAAAAAAACTAAAAAAAAATGCAAACTTTAAAATCAGGCACATTTGAGCTGTAACCTCTGCACCAAGTAATTTAAACTTTTCCAAGTCTATTCCGTAATCTCTGGAATATAGGGAGACTATAACAAGCTCAATTTTAGCATATTTCACAAGGTTTCTTTGTAGTTTATATACAGTGATGTATATAAAGCACAGTGTCTGGAATAGTGAGTTTTTAATATTTATTAGTCACTGTCCTAGCTTAGATTATTTGGTTCTAATATTTGTCTAAGACAAAAATCAGATAGATTATGTAAGCTCTTTAATTTCTTAGAAATTGTCCTTTATTGTCTAATTCTTTTTCTTCAGAGAAGATTTGAACATACTGTTCTTGAATAGATAACTACCATCTACTTTTTGTTTTGTGATTTTTTTTGTAGGGCGCACCCAGGAAGAAACTCATGATGGCTATGTGAGCTTCTCCAACTTGGCAGTCTTGATCTCTGGGTCCAACTGGCACCTTATTTTTACTGTCACTTCTCCTCCAGGTAATTTCAGCACAGTCTCAAATTTATTCTCCATTTTTTTTCGAAAAAATCACCTCTTCTCTCCGATAATGGGGATGGCTCCTTTATGGATAAGAGATCGTCGTAGTTTAGGAGAGACATTCACTTGGCCTTATCCTTAAAGTGTGGGAAGTAAAAGCACCTGCAGAAATTAAGCCTCAGGAGACTCCTGTTGAGCAAGAGTCCAAATGCGCATTTTCCTGTAGATGTTAAAATTCACTTTCAGTATTTGACTTTTTTTTCTTAGTTATATGATGTTTGATTGAGTCTTAACAGGAAACTTTTTATAAGAAAGAGAGTCATGGGGTATTGAGTACTGTGAAATCTTATCTTTGAGCCTCCCCTCCTCAAGTGGTGACAAATACTCATTAATAATGTTATACTTTAGAATCACAAGGCAGTATAAATTGCATCTATGACCCAGTTCTTCTTGAAGTATTAAATAGGACTTCCCTAAAAATATACAATGAGCACTTGTTTGCGAGTCATTCAACTCACTGATGAGGGAACCAGGTGGATGACAAAACAGATTTTCAGAGCATCTGAAAGATAATAATCAGATAGCTAGGAAAGAAATGCTGAAATGAGTTTGCTAAATTGGATACAGGGCATTAAAACCATAACCTCTGATGGTCTACCAATAGCATTTGCATCTTTACTGGATAAAAGTCATTTGCAGTTTATTAATCTTTTACAGATTAATAAATATGGGTCCAAATTAGTAATAAATACTAGGTCAAACAAATGTATGTTTAGAGAAATTGGTAAAACTTTGCTGGGTTTGTTTGAAAAGTTCCAGTATGATATTGATAAGATCTGCAATAATTTTTTCTCCTTAAGTTTTGTATCATTTCTCTTAACAAATGGCTAACTTCTGAGGCCAGGACATAGTATTAAGTATTAATTTTATAGGATAGATATCCTTTAATACTCATAAAAATGTCCTAATGTAAGTACCAGTTTGTGGAAAAACAAGTTCACTGTTACTAATCAGGGGATATCCAAGGATTTTGGCTTATGTTTGAGTTTTTGAATAGGTATGTTTTAAAGTGAAAGGCAGACAGGAGTGGGTCTTGTGTCTTATTTGTCTGACATTTAAAAGACTTTTGTTCTTTAATTTTCTTGGTGGTTAACTTGTAATAACACAATACATTATCGAGGTTATTTTAAGAAATAAGTTGTAAAACCAAATGTAACTGGGTTTTGTAGATAGAAACTGCTCAGTAACACTTCTTAGTAATACTTGTGATTTCAAGCTGACCTTGGTGTTCACATCTAGTAGACTATTACTTTATTTTACTTTCTACTTTTTTTTCAAATTTCTTATAGCATAACTATGTATATTAATGCAATGTGCTGGTGGGAATGCAAATTAATTCGCTCCTTTTGGAAAGACATCTGGAGAACATTGAAAGAACTGAAAATAAACCTGCCATTTGATCTGGCAATTCCTTTATTAGGTATATATCCAGAAGACCAAAAATCGAATTATAACAAAGATATTTGTATCAGAATGTTTATTGCAGCCCAATTTATAATTGCTAGGTCATGGAAGAAGCCTAAATGCCCATCAATCTACGAATGGATCTATAAATTGTGGTATATGTACACCATGGAATACTATGCAGCCCTAAAGAAAGATGGCTTCTACTTTTAACTCATAATGTAGACTCACTGAATAATCATCTTGAAGATTTTTCCCTAAATCAGTCTTCACAATTTTCAATACCATGTCTATCAGGTGAGGGTCTTTCAAAATGATATTTACAAAAATTTAAATTAGAAGACAAAAGATGGACAATAAAAGGAAAATGAAGCATTTAAGACCTATAATTCTATGACTCTTCATTGACAGAATGATGTTGAGTGGTACACAGCCTGAGAGTCACCCCCAGTTTCTAAGTATAACAGCTATTTCAAGTTTAGGAATGTTTGAGAAGACAGCCTTTCTTCACACAGTTAGACCAATCAATGGAATACCTTATTTATAACAGGCACAAAGATAATAGGTTTATCCAATATTGATTTGTGTTGTTCTTTCATTCATTCACAAATCAAGGAGAAAATTTGCATTTTTCCCACTATTTTTCCTTATCTCCTCAATATCTTAAAGAGAGGAACAAATTATTATTACTACCATAAGAAAATAATGACTAATGGAGAAGTTGAATAGCTAGAACTAATGTGTATGGAATCCTTATAAGTCTTAAAGAGTGAATCTGACTCATCTATCACTTCTGAGCTTCCTGAGACACTGAGGAAAGATAAGGTTTCTGTGGGTTTGTAGTACTGACTCCTCTCCAACCTTTCCACTTTCACCATCATTTCCACAGGGCTGTGGCTTTTCTGACCATTTCTTTGGACTATGGGAGGCCCTCAGGGCCAGCTGGGTTGAGAAGAGATTAAGGTTGCCAGATATTATGACCTGACACCCCTACCCCCTAACACACACACGGAGACTTAACCAGAGAAATCTTACTGGAAGTTGCCATCTCCTTGCCTGGATACTCATACTCTAGAAATTCACAGGGCTCAGTATCAACACACTCAGGTTTCTTCTCAAATGTCATCTGCTCAATGAGGCTTCTTCTGGATCACTCAGTCCTCATCATCCCCAATCCTGCCCTACCTCCAGTCACTCTGTCTTATACCCTCACTCTAGTTTTCTTCATGCACTTATCACTCCCTGGCATTATAGAATCTATATATTTACTTGTTTTTCTGCTGCCTCTGTGCTGAATCCTCCTAACTTCTATAAGGGACAAGGATTCTGCTTAGTTTCACACTATATTCTCAGGGTATAGAAATGCCTGGGACATCATAGGCACAAATAAATATTTTTTTATGAATAAGTGAGTATGTTGAGATTATTTAAAGATTGCGTTAAAAGAATACTCTGCTGCTGAAATATTTGAAAGCCAGCAGTCTCCACCCCTCTAGCCTTAGGGGGTAGCCTTAGCCACGTAGCTTACCACTCTAGCCTTCTAATCTGGTCTCCCTGACGTTAGCTTCTCTGCCATTGTTTGTGTTTGCACACTTTGATGGACTCATCTTCTATATCCCAGGTGTCTCACATAACTTTTTTGATGAGAGTCTTCCTTTCTATGACACCTCATGCCTTCAGAATGTTGTTAAGGCCCTATCGCTTGACATTTAATGTCCAGCACAATTTTTCTCAAATGCTTTCCTACATTAATTCCCAGTATTTCTAAGCATGAATTTCCTAAACATCAATTGCTTTTTTTCTCCTTTCTGTCTTTATTCACTTACTTTCTCAGGTCTCAACCCCCCCCCCCGAGATACTCCCTCTTCTGGGATGCTCTCCCTGATTACATCAATAGAAAATAACCTTCCAAAGCAATTGATTTGCATTATTTTGGTGGCATGTGTCAAGTTCTGATTTGTCTTATAAACATGTAGATTTCATTTACTAGCTTGTAAGTATCTTAAAAATAGGCACAGTAATTCATCCATTTAACAAAGTAAGCAATCACTGACCAATCATTGGAAGATGAATTAAAAAAATAAGGAATTTTGGCTTTACTTCTGTGACTCCTCAGTGAAATCCACCCCCCCATCTCTGGGTTTGATTGAGCTTATTCAGATGCCTATAACAAACAATCAATTGATAACAAGTCAAATGTGGTGCAGGTATAAGATGTACACAGAGAAGAACCATTTCTAGCTATTTTTGTTGTGGTAGCCCAGAGACTGAGTCAGCCAGAAGTCAGAAGATTGAAAGTCTGACTGTGACTTCCAGTCAAGTTGATTGTTCTACCCAAGGAAAGTTCAGTAAAAAACAAAACAAACAAAAAAGTATTTCTTTGAGGGCAGAAAATAAAAACTTTGCTTTTGCCTTAATTAGTCAGATGAAAGCAAAAGTTTGGAGTTCACTTGTTTTGAATGAGCTACTTTAAAATCGCTGGCTATCACTAGTATTTAGACGTAAGGGGCTTTAAAACATTTCTTTATGTGTGTTAAGTTACAATGGACACAAAACAAACTGCATGTATTTAAAGCATACCATTTGACAAATTGTGATGAATATCCACTCCCATGAAATCACACAATTAAGATAATGAATATATTAATCTCCATTTAAATTCTAGACAAGTTGTAAAAATTTTTATCTTTAAATTAATATAGGATAAAATTGATTTTTTGTAGATAGTTTTATTGATTTAAATGCATGTATAGATTCATGTAACTACCAAATAATGAGGATACAGACCATTTCCAATACTCCAAAAATCTGTCCTTACATACTCTCCTTTCTTCACCATTAACCCCGGCAGTTGTTTATCTGTTCTTTATCTTTGTGTTTTTTTTCTTTTCTAGAATATGTCATATAAATGGGATCCTATTTAGGTATAGGCTTCTGTTATTCAACATAATACCTTTGACATACTCCCCAGTTGTTACAGATTTTCAATAGTTTGTTTCTTCTCTCTCTTTTTCATTTTTTTTTTGGCTGAGTAGTATTCTATTGTATTCTTTTATTCATTCTTCTCTTGAAGAACAATTTGCATTGTTCCTGTGTTTTAGTAACTATGAATAGAGCTACTATCAGCATTTGTGTGGGGGGCTTTGTATGAATAGGTAAGTTTCTTTTTTAGATTATTTTATGCTTTGTTTCATAAATAATATGGGGTGAAAACTAAAATTGTCCTTCTATAAAAGATGGAGGTGTTCCAGAGGAATCCTTAGATGTGCCCTCTCAACAAGAGGACCCCACTTTAGCCCCTCGTCCGTAGCCACTGTAGTTCTATCTGCCATGACTCTATTTCTAGTTTTCTAGATATCAAAATTCCCCTGGAAATTAGAAATTATTGGTGCTATAGCAGGAGTCCTGTTGCCTTTGTTTTTTGTGTTATTTAGCATATCTTAAGTAGATACATGTGTCAGGGAGAATAGCTTCACACATCTAAAGCCAAGAACATTTTTGTTTTAGTTAGTGAAAGCTAAGTGTTGATGCAGCTGAAATTGTGCATTGGTAAGAACTAAAGGAGAGAACTTGAAGAATACTCTATCAGTAATGGACAAAATTGGGAAGGCTTGTTATGTGTTGTTATGGGAATCTTGTGGTTCTTCAGATTTATTACTGATTCCTTTATTTAATCATTAAATTCAGTAAATACATGTCAAACACCTGCTATGTGCCAAGTACTTTCATAAGCATATCTTTCCCACAATATTTTCTATTATACTAGCACATTATTAATATGTTATTGTAACATTTTTTAAACAGGAGCCAATTTTACAGCTCGATCCAGGCCATTTGCTGTCTTGCCTGTGACTAGAAAGGAGAAGTCGACTGTTATCCTGGCTGTTTCTGTGAGCTCCGCGGTCTCGTGGCTGGCTCTGAGCTGTCTGCTGTGCTGTTGGTTTAAGAAAAACAAGAGCCATAGAAGTACGTGATTTTTGTGTTTTTTTGGAATGAAAATTTCTGAAAAAAAAAATATTGTCACCATGGGTGACATATTAATGATTCTTTTTCTTCCCCCAAGGCCAAATCTTATAAGTTTTCTACAATATATAAAACTACAGGACACCAAATTGTTCGATTAATGCAGTAGAGTAAAGGATTGCTGAATCTTAAGTAGTAATTGCAATACTAATAAAAACTCATATTTACAAAATACTCACTCTGAACCAGGCTCTAAATACTCTAGATAAATTATTTCATATCCACAACAATCCAATGAAGTGAATACTCAATATTGTGCCTTCATTATGGATGTGGAGAATAAGACACAAGAAGGTTGAATCACTTGTTCAAGGTCTCACCACCGCATAGAAGCTGGGCAGTTTGGCTCCAAATCCCATTGTATGAAACACTCTGCTTCACTGCCAGGTAACCTTCCAAAAGGTGAATTGAAGAATCAAGGGAAAATAGCTTCTTCTCTTTCAAAGGAGGGAAAGGGTACTTTGTGTTGTTTTCTCTAAAGCATAGAAGTTAAGTTTATTAAACATTTTCCCAGAAGCAAAATATAATGTTTACTTTGGGTCTGGAGACATGGATTCACTAAGGAAAAGAAGTTTTGTAAATGCGGCTTCTTTCTTCCTTTCTACTCCATCCTTCCTGTGCAGGAGAAAGGGAGGCAGATAAAGCATTGGGAAATTCCTTCCTCCACCCATTCATACTCCTTCCCCAGGTCAGACCATCAGATGAATGGAAGAAACACTTGTGTTACTAGGATGTCCTACAGAGCCAAATTTATAAGCAAGACTGAATGGAAAAAGAGGCAAAATGACAAGAGGCAAAGAGAGAGTAGGAGGGTCCCACTGTGGGGAATTTCTGGAAGGGATGCTCCCCTAGAGACCCACTTCAAGTTAGAAGTTTAAACAAAAATTTTTCAATGTACTTATTAATTTATTTTTAAAATAGCAATAATGTATGTATTACATGTAAATATGGCATTTTTATTTATAAACGTGTTTTCAAAAATATATAGTGAAAAGGGTGGCATTTTTTACAAAACTCAGGCAGTTGTCTTAGCAACTTCTATATTCAGCCTGTTACATATATTATTGTTTGTTTATTTGCTTTGACAGTCTCACTCTGTTGCCCTGGGTAGAGTGCCATGGAGTCCTAGCTTACAGCAACTTCAAATTCTTGGGCTTGAGCAAACCTCTTGCCTCAGCCTCCCAAGTAATTAGGACTACAGGACTACCACACCACTATGCCTGGCTAGTTTTTCTATTTTTACTAGTAATAGGGTTTCCTTCTTATGCAGGCTGGTTTCGAACTCCTGAGCTCAAGCAATCTACCTGCCTAGGTCTTCCAGAGTGCTAGGATTACAGGAGTAAGTCACCATGCCTGGCAAATGTATTCTTTTGAATAAAGTATGTGAAGAAACTCTAGCCTCATGCAAATATACAGTAGAAAAGGAAAGGGTATTTTAATAGCATTTTCAGGTAATAATTGTGGATGTTCTGGTTTGATACTGCACCCAGATTTGCCAAGAAGCCTTACCTATAGGTCCATCTCAATGTCCGTTGTTTACTTACTTACATGAAAATCCTCTAGTCTTATATTTTGAGTAGAGCTTTTACTGATGCATGATTTTGAAATAATATACTTCTACCATTTGGAAAATATTACTTCATTGAATTATGCAGATCATTTAAATGTTGACATATTTCATTCTACAATTCAAAAAATAGAGTTAGTTAATATCAATACAAATCTTTAAGAATCAAAATTATGTCACGTTCATGGTAGTTGACACAAGTTTCCCAAATTTCCAAGTTTCCTATGAAAGCTTGAATTTTGGCAATGACAACACATACCATAGCTTGTTTCTTTTTTAAAAGGTCACTCATTTATTTAAAAAAAAAATTGGCCAGATAATGAAGTTTAAATAGCTACAATTTATCTCTCAATCATTCTTTCAAGAAAAAAACCATATTCCATGAAAAAACCATGTAGTTCAGCTCAAAGCTCAATAGCAAAATTGATTTTTCTTGAGAAAATTGTGATATAAGTATCTGGAATATAAACATATTTTTGATTATTACATATTTGAGTAAATGAATGGGAGATGAAGTATCTCGTCCACTAGAGGTGTGCTGAAGATAGGACGTTTTTAATCAAAAGTACACACCTGCTTGGGATCTGTGAATTATCCCGATCTCAATTTCAATGTTTTGATAATCAGACTATTTTTACACAGATTATTCACAACAGAGAAGGCTGGAAGAAAGTGCCATTTCTTGGTAGCTTCCTGTGAACTAATAATTATTTTAGAACAAAAAATTTAAAAAGCATTAGTAAAAGTCTGTCACTGACTAATCTTCTCTGTCCAATAAGAATATAACATGAGCCACAAATACAGGGTATATATGTAATATTCTACAGCTATATATCAAAAATGTTATTTCAACATTCAATGAATGTAAAAACATTAGCTATTTTACATTTCTCAAAATCAGGTGCATATGTGATACAGTCCATTTCATTTGGAACTTGTCACATTTTAAGTGTTCAGCAGTCACATGTGGCTGCTGCTCTGTAGAACAATAGTTTTAGACTGTAAATTTGGTGGAGGGTATATAGGATTTCATGTTATTACTTCTTAAACTCAGAATATATTATATGTACTCTACTGTATTTATATCACAATTTGGGGGGAGGGGCATACAAGGGACACATCTGAACTCTTAGACCCCACTTACAAGTGAAATTTTTTCTTTTTATCTGAAAAAAACAAAGACACCTCTCTTGTTCTCCTTAACACAGAAACAAAACCTGAAGAGATTTCTGAATCCCAGACTAATGATCAAAAGGATCATATCCACATCATGTCCAAACACAGAGGAGCCCGAGTAAGGACTGAAAAAGAAGAGGCTGTGGTGAGAGAAGGTGAGTGGGGATGGTGAGATGGTACCCACCGGAGACAGCCCCCGGGGTGCAATGGACCTCCCTCTGCCCCTGGGGGGCAGTTTTGGAAGCAGTGTAGTTTCTCTCTGCTTCTTGAGTCTTTCCTATTTTTTCTCCTATCAATTATACTGCAGCATGAGGACATATGAGCCCAGCTGATTGACTCAGCCATTAGCCAATTATTTGAATTGACATTTATATATTTTTCTCTTAGTGGAGAATTATTAGTTTAACATTTGAGTTTATTACATAGAGAAAAAGGGGAAACCAGAGTATAAGCATGTAATCTTTCCCTGAGCTATTGCAAAACTGCCAGTTTGGCAACATTATTGAACACGAGGAGAAAGAAGAATGGGGTTGCCAAATACCAACTATGCAAATTAGCTTGAGTACAGAATCCTCAAAAAATGGCTCAGCTTTATCAAACTCTGCTTTGTTGCTTGGTTGGGCTTTTAGCAAAAAGTGTTATTTGCCAAGATGGTGGAATAGGGCAGATGATTTTACTTCTTATACTATTAAATTGCCATTAGAACTGGAGCCAAGAGGAGAACAGATAAGCACTTGCCTGGAACCACTGCTTTGCCCTTGTGCTACTAGGAATGCCAGAAGTAGAAAGACTGGACAGAGAACAAGGTGGTTGGCCAAGTATGGAGACGATGTATGAAAAGTATTCATATAATTTCCATGGCTCTGAAACATGTTCAAACATATGTTGTAAAGTGAAGACTATTTCTATTTTGTCTAAGTAAGAACCACTGATCATGTTTTCTGTTTGAAAAGGAAAATTGGTTCTCCTTTTCTCAGTGCTTGATTAACCAGAAAATAGCAGTCAAGGTTGTTCTGCTCTTCAGCAGTGAAATGAGCTCTTGCATGTCCGTGTGTCGGGGTGTGTGTGTGTGTGCTCATATGTGCATGTACACATGGGTGTATCAGTTTGCTTGCCTGTTTGTATTTTTTTCCCATGGAGGAAATAAAGATGTTTTAAAAATTTTTCTTTCCAATATGTTAGCCAGTCCTACCCAGCTCCTGAACCTGCACCAGAAGGTGAGGGTGGTGGGGAAATGAATGGAGACAGAGAGAAGGGTGTGAGAACTATTTCCAGACTCCATCTAAGGGCATTTTGATTTTGGTTTCCAGCAGACTCTGTCCATATTATTTCACGTTGACTCAGGAGAGGTGTTTGACAACTGGCGTCTGATTTTAGCACTTCTTATTCTGCTGCATTCTTTCGAGAAGACCAGGAGTGATGCTAATCTCTCCCCTAATCTAATATGGCCGTCTCCATGAATCTCAGTTGCCCCACTTCAATTAACTACATTAAGCAGTCCACAATGCCTGAGTGTCTTATTAAGGGACATTTTTTATGTGGTGGCTTATTAATAAATTATCAGGAATGAGCCGAGGGACAGAGCTTCAGTGGAAGAGATTAGATTGAAGAGATAGAGGTATCAAAGAGACCATTTTATTAGAACATCCATGTTAGAAAAAGGAAGATGATGTGATATCTGGATCTCCCTCTGAGAATCATAGCAGATCTGCTTCTTTATCTCTTAAGTGTTGTCCAAATCTTAAGAGCATTGTATCCAAGGGAAGCAGTGGGACCGCTCCTACCTTTTTTTTTTTTTGGAAATTATTATCAGGTATGAAACCCTGAATTATTGCTAGATTTCACAATGTTTGGTCTTATTCCATTAATTCCATGGCCCTTAAATTTGTCCTTCCCCTCTGTGTTTTCAGCTTTCAACATTTGATGATAAAGTGGCTGCCTCTTTTCTCAGCACTTTCGCCTCACTAAGCGCCACCACAGCATTTAAGATTATTGATCTGGTGGCGGTGAGCATCACTTTAGATTTAAATTGCAAATTCGTCATGCTCCAGCTTTCACCATGAATTGCACGGGTGCAGTCAGGGCGCTAGGGAGTTGCAATGAGGAACGAAGTGAATAAAGTATATATCCCATCTAGTTTCCTGTTGCCAGGGATTTTGACTTGAAGAGCCATCTAATCCATCTCTTAAAATCCATGTCTGCTCACATCACTCTGCTATTTATAAGATTAGATGAATTCTCATTATCAGTTGGGGAGACAGGAGACTGTGACAATTAAAAGCATGAAACCCAGGAGTCAGACAGACTGGTCTTAAATCTGACTCCTCAGTTGGCCAATTTTGTGGCCTCAAGCAAGGAAACTAATCTCTGTGTGCCATTTCGTTTCCTCATCAGTATAACTGCAGTAATAATGCTGCCCATACGTATGGCTGTTATACAGATGAAGGGAATTAATATCAGTGAAGAGCACAGGAAGATGCCTCTGTGCATATTACATTATTACAGGGGTTTTAAAATCACTATTCAAGACTCAAAGCCCTCTAAGACTTGACCCTATCCAATATTTCTAACCTTGTTTGGGGTTTTCATCCTGACTTCGGGTTGTACCCCATTCATCACACTAACTCGCTCACCTGGGACTTATCTACCATCTTCATGCTCATTCACGTGCAGTTTCTGCTGACTGGAGTATTCTGCGTTCACTTGCTTAAACCTGCTCAAAGGACATTATTTCATTCTTATCCACATTGGAGACTCTACAAGGGGAGAGTGGGAGGAAGGTGAGGGATAAAGCTACTTATTGGTACCGTGTATACTAACTCTTCAGGTGATGAGTAAGTGAAAGCCCAGACTTCACCGTGATAAAATATATCCATGTCACAAAATTCTACTTGTACCCCCCAAATGTATAAGAATAAACTCTTGAACATAAACCCTGCTAAATTTTAAGCACTCCCTGAGATGCATTTTTCTTAAGAATGTTTGCAACACAAAGAAATGATAGACATTTGAGGTGATGGATATGCTTATTCCTCAGTATGGATCATTTTATGTTGTATACAAGTAACATAACATCATTTTGTGTCTCATAAATATGTACAATATTTATGTGTCAAGTAAACATTTTTTTCAAAAACTTTCTACAGTAGCTTCCTCCTCAATCAAAATGAGTATTTTCCTCATTGGGTTCAAAGATTATTCAAAGTGTGCCTCTATCTTAGCCCTTACCATCTTTGGAATTCACTGTATAGATGACTTTCTATTCCCACAGGCCAGTGGGTCGCAAGGCAGAGTGATTTTTGTCCTCTAGGTGGGGTGACAAATCTCATCCTAGTTTTCCTGGAATGGTCTCAGATTTGAAAATGAAAGACTCACAGCCCAGGAATTCCCCCAGCCCCAGTTAATTTGGGACAGTGGATCACATTACCTCCAGAAGACATTATTTTGCAATGTCTGGAGACATGAGTATTGCCACAACTTTGGAGAGGGGGAGTAGAGATCAGGGATGGTGTAAACATCTGACAGTACACAAGGGCTCCCCCACACCAAAGATTAGCAGGTTCAGAGTGTCAAGAATGCCAAGGGTGAGAAGCCCTGGCAGAAGCTATTACTCATCTTTCTAACATTTAGGTAAGAGCCTGCTGCAATGACTTATAGAATACAATTAGATTTTATCTTCCAATAACTATTAATTAAATACTTATTTGTCTTCTGATATTTATTTAGTATATCATGATCTCTCGGTATACTTACAAAGACATGCTAACTTGTCCTCTGTCCTTTATGGATTTTCAATATAGTTGGGACACAAACATAATATTTTTTGAAAGATTAGAGAACAATTCCAGGCAAAAATCAAGTAAATGTAATCACAACAAACAGTGTATATTTAAGAATTTAAGCACAGGAGAGAACGCTATAAGAGAGAGAGAACATCATTGCCTAAGTTACATATTAGCCACTCTGACTCCTAAATCTTAGCATGCTGTTTCAAATCCCATTTGCTAAGGGCTTGGTTGTCCAGTTTGCACAAACTCAGAAATGCCAGGAGCGTAGGCTTGCTTTGCCCTGTCAAAACTCAATTTTGCATTCCTCTTTCCAAACTACATTTTTTTTTCTCCTAAACTGGTTAAAGCCTCCAGACTTCCAGTCTAGACACCTCAAAATTATCTTTGACTGGTTACCACCCTGTCCTCTTGCTTGGCAAGTTTTATCCATTCTGCCTCTTTGTGTCTGTTTTTTCCTCCCTCTCCCTCTACACTTCATTTCACAGACTGTGTCTTCATTTCAGTCTTATTTAGTATGCTTTTTTTTTTTGAGACACAGTGTCACTATGTCACCCTGGGTAAAGTGACGTGGTGTCACAGCTCATAGCAACCTCAAACTCTTGGGCGTAAGGAATTCTCTTGCCTCAGCCTCCCAAGTAGCTGGGACTACAGGCATCCACCATACTGCCCACCTATTTTGTTGTTGTTGCAGTTGTCATTGTTGTTTTTAGCTGGCCTGGACTGGGTTTGAACCTGCCAGCCTTGGTGTATGTGGCCAGCACCCTACTCACAGAGTATGGGCGCCGCCAAGTACACTTCGTGTGTACTCCTCCACTCTTTATCTCTTTTCCCTCTAGAATAGTAATCTCCATATACAACATAGACCTCCCCATATCCATATCAAAATTTTCTTAACTAATGTATCCACATATCCAGAGTCTCCCATTCATTCTGATTCTGATTAAATACTTATTCTCTTTTTTCAAATTCTCTTATCTGGGGTAGTTCTCTTCTCAACTTTTATAACACTCCCCTCTTGTTCCCTTAACAATTTTTATATGTAATACAGTTATTTGTCTTCATCTTTTTTAGATCTGTGGTATAAATTCTGTCTTTTATAACCCCAGCAGCATTTGTACCATGAGCATGTAGGATAACTACCACTGAGTGAATGAGGAGGATAAGAATGAAGTGAGTCTCCCTCATTTCCATTCCCTCCTTCTAGAGATTCTTATAACTACTGAAAAAATAGACACTGTACTCCTTCTAAAAAAGATGTAGAAAGTTTTTCCAGGTTTACAAAATTAACAACAGGATGGTGACTGCACATCTTTTGCCTCCTAACGATGGGGAGAAATGTGACTTCTTGCTTCCAGGCAATGCTTTCTGCTGGCTGCTTTAGCTTCCTTTTCAGTTTCTTTGCCCCCACCTTTGTCTCTGCAGGACAGCCACAACTCCAGACCTCAGTGCTTTCTTCTCCAAGCCACACACTGATCTTTGGCCACTGTTCACTCTTTTTTGCACCCAATGTTGGGAGTGGAAAACTGAAATTGTGAAAGAGTCTGACTCTTAGGCCTGTCACGCTGTGTGATTATGAACATCAATCTCAAGGATTTCTTATTTCTACCACCTTAGATACCTATTGACCGTTTATGGTGTGTTTTGTGAAAAATAAAAAGGATTATCCATTAACTGTTTGTAAGTACCAATCTATAAGAATTACAAGAAGAAGGGAGGAGAAGGGCGGCCTCAGTTGTTTGAAAGCAGGGAAGAACAAAATAGCAGAAGACCAGAAATTGTCTCACGTTCCCAAGAAAGTAGAACAATGGGAAATGATCTATATTATACAAGAAACAATATCTGACCATCCCCTCCTTTAAAAGCATGGATGGTATATAGCACTTATTCCATAAGAAAACTTTAAAAAAGTCAGGAATAAGAACATGTCTATTAAATAACATGAAGAGGTCCAATGCAGTCTTCAAACAAGATCCAATATCACACTCAAGAACGAAATATTGGTGGAATTCCTATTCAAATGAGGACGGAACACATGCTCATTCTTATCATAAATGTATAAAATATATTTTGGAATCCTAAGAAATGCAGCCAGATGTACACATAAAACAAAATTAAGAGGAAATGTTAGATATGTTTTAAGATAATATAATTTTTGGAAGATAACTTAAAAGATTCAACCGTTAACTGCTAAAATTTTTAAATAACTTGAGTAACTTACTCAAATATAATGTCAATCTAAATAATATTTTGTAAGTCAATGGCAAATAGTTATAAAACATGATGAAATGTAGGATAATAACCAAAGGATATGCTGTGTTGGAAAAAGTCTTAACAAGAGACATATCAGGTGTATTTAAAAAATAAACTATATTTCATTAAATAGTCCACAAAGAAGACTTGAATTTATAAGAAATTACAACATGTTTTTAATTAGTTTGGCTAATATTGCAAAGATTTCAGCTATTCCTGAATGAACGGATTTAATGCAATTCCAATTTTTATACAGTCTTGAGTAGCATAAGATGGTTCTAACATTCATCAGCAAATACAGAGCAATGACACAAAGTTAATTTTCTAAGAAAAATATATTTTGTGGTGGTGAAAATGTGAAGCTCTACCAGGGAAATATTTATGTTACTATTCTTGAGAAAATGTCATTCTGTTATTAGAATAGACAGGCACACTAGTAAAAATAGTCACAGTTAGATAATAGATGTTATATTACACATATATGTAGGTATAGATATTTCATAGACATGTAACATATTGAAAGAGGAGGAAATAAAAATAGAGGAGAACATTCTACAGCAGTCTAGTAAATTTGACTATTTAGAACATTTATTAATGTACATTCACATTTTGAAAAACACACCAAGGTAAATTACAAATAATTTAATGAGTTAAATTAGATTTAGTAAAACATATATGTTGCTAGAGTATCACAGGAACAATAAAATGGAAGTCTATGATATAATATACAATTTTCCTTCTCTTTAGCATTTTCTTATTTTTATGCCTCTTAATTTATCATATATTGCTTATTAAAAACAAATGACTTCTTCACTTAAAGGAACACACAATCTAGTCAAGACAGGCAATAGTATTAATTAACCACTGCGTATGCATTCTCCAATGTATGTGTAAATGCAAGACAAATGAGGAACCAAGGTGACATGCATTTTTTCTATTGACTGATCACTTGTACTTAGCCTCAAAGATCCAGGCAATTACATCAGGCCTTCTGCACTGAATCCAGCTGACAACCCAATTATTGAATGCTACATGTGGATCTGGGCTGGGAAAATATGAACAGTGATGGGGGAGGCAGGAAGAAAGGGGAGATTCATTGCTAACATTCTCATTGCAAAAGAGCCATTGACTAGCACCGCACACATTTTAAAAATCACTGCTACAGCTTATATTTGTTGCTCAAGAAAGTTTGGAAGACAAGAAAGGTTAAGGTTAGCTAAGAAAGGTATAACTGACTATGTGTAGACCTATAAAGACCCCAAACCAGCAAGTCCCACTTTCTGTGGAGAAGGTATAGATGTTCCCCATATTTTACTCCACTTTCCCTAAACTTGATCAAATCCTCCCGTGGGACTCTAATAGACATGGAGGGACATTTTAAAATCCCATCTTTCCATTTTAATGGGGACTCATCAACAAGGCGGAGGTGGAAAGGAGGCATTCCAATTCATGTGTTTTGATACTCACTATCCTTCTTTCCCTAAAACCCAAACATTCAGCTGAATGCCTTAGGACACATATCTGCTATAAATTCATTTTTTATCTAATTTGTCTGAGATCTAAGCTTCCTGTGGAGGTCTGAGATCAAAGGATTTGATTCCTTCTGATGTCGGCGCTGACATATAATGTGTGCTGACTTAGTTCTGTCTATAACCTCACAGTGGGAGGCAGCCAGCCTCCCTGGGCACCTTTACACAGCGAACTTTTATTTCAATGGGGAGTCTGTCAGGTATGTTGCTGATTGGAGCTGCCATGTAAATAATTCATGGGAGCTTTTTAAATGGTTTTGGGTCTGCAAAGGAAAACTAAGCTCGTGTTAGTCTTTTATGAATAGATGCAGACTTGAAGAACAAGGGGGAAAATTTTTCCAATGAAGGTCTCTCAAAAACAGGATAACAATATCTTCAATGGGTTGAAAGTAGGTGACTTGCCGTGTTTGATTCCTCTTATATGTAGTGCTATTGGTTTTACCAAGGGATTAAAATTCAAAGCCTTTTTACCTTTTGAAAGTTTGCTTCTACCTGACAATTTACTATTCTCGTTCTTTGGTTATTTGCTGATCTTGATAAACTATGTCTTTTCCTCCTGGTGGGAGCAGTAATTATGGAGATGATACCAGGCTGAGTGCTTGGCACAGGACTGGGCATAATGAGCAGACAAGGTTGATGGCATAAAAAAGAATTCCTTCCCTGCGGGAACTCGGAGTCTTAGGAGGAAGATGTGACTGTCATACAAGGAAAGGTGACCAATAATAGAAGCTGCTGTACAGGTCAAATGAAAAACTCCAGTCAACAAGTATTGAGGCATAAATCAAAGTAGCTTGAGCTGTCAAGAAACACTTCTGGAAGGAGTTGCAGGTCCCATAGGAAAACTAAGTAACCTGAAAGTTCTTATAGCCTTAAGCCAGGGAATCATCCCATAGCTAGGGAGCTGTGGCAGAGCCTCTCTGGGAACAATGACTGGAAAAGAAGAGAGAAGATATGAATAACCTGGGTTTCTCATAATATTAATCGAAGCATCATGGAAATAGTATGAACGACTTGATTACTTTATCTCATTTTACTGCTGCACATCAAAAGCATTTTACATATATTTATACTGTGTTATTACTTTCTCTCATCCTCACCTCATTTTCCATCCATTGTTAGATTGAATTGAAGTAGGAAATTGATATTCTTCACCCCAATGCTATCTCTTACGGTATGATATAGACATGATTGCTGTCTCTTAACACAAACCAGGGCAGCTTTTAATAAACTAAGAGAAAAGCATGTTGCATGGGTTCATAAATTAGCATCTACATTGCATGTAAAAGAGCGGTTAATAAATTTGGTGATGAAATGTGAAAAAAGCCAGGACAGTAAATGTAGATGACGATATTTCCACCTATGCCCTGGGGGGTTTCAATCTTTTCTTTGACTGTAAGGCAGGTGAAGGATGCCCTCTGCATGCATGATAAACTTCCACGCACAGGTCCAAGTGAACGTGCTTCCTAGCTCCTCATCAGTGTCTTTACCTACACAATCTTGTAGGGTACCTAGATCATCTCTTTACCTATGTTGTATTCTTTTGAGTTTATTTATTTATTTATTTGAGACAGATTCTCACTCTGTCACTCTGGGTAGATTGCTATGTCATCATAGCTCACAACAACCTCATACTTCTGGGCTTAAGCGATCCTCTTGCCTCAGCCTCCCAAGTAGTTGGGACTATAGGCACACGCCACAATGCCCAGCTACTTTTTATTTTTTTATTTTCTATTTTCTGTAGCGACAGGGTTTTGCACTTGCTCAGGCTGGTCTCTACCTCCTGGGCTCAAGCAATCTACTCACCTCGACCTCCCAAAGTGTTAGGATTCTAGGTGTGAACTACCATACCTGGACTTTTTGAGTTTATTTTTAATCCTGTGTAATAGAAAAAATAAAATACAGTGAAAGGTCAAAAGAAGAAAACAATTAAGGCAAGATTGCCAAAATGAAATATTATACATTTTAGTAAATTGTTAAGTAGCACCTGAGCATAAAATAAAGTTGTACAGTGGACATCCAGAAAGGGTCTGACAGGATGAAATTCACACAATCAGTTGCCAGGTGAAGGAGAATGTGAACCCCAATTTTGCAACTTGAATCCCATGCACATTTTCCTTTGCACTATTATACAATCGTATGTGCACCACACATCTATGGGTGCTTATTCATATATTTATATTATCTCTATATATGTATATATTCATGTTGTTATAAAACCAAAGATATTTACATTATTCATTTGGCATAAAAGCTGAGGTATTAAATAAGACTGGTTTTGGGGGTTCACATTTCTTTTTTTATTTTTATTTTTATTTTTTATTGAATGGTAACTATGTACATTAATGCACTTCTGGGGTACAGTGTGGGGTTTTCACATGCAATCCGAAATACTTCCATCAAACTGATCAACACAGCCTTCATGTCATTTTCTCA
>CAUYQV010042722.1:0-11798 GCA_963574575.1 Galagoides demidoff | reverse complement strand
TAAAACAATAACTGAGAAAATGACATGAAGGCTGTGTTGATCAGTTTGATGGAAGTATTTCGGATTGCATGTGAAAACCCCACACTGTATCCCAGAAGTGCATTAATGTACATAGTTACCATTCAATAAAAAAAAAAAAAGTTTTGAATGCAAGCTCTCTTGCATGTAACAGAGGAACCTGAGGCAAGTAACTTGATCTCTTGTAGCCTCAGTTCTTCCTTCTTTCAAAGGGGTGTGCATAGAACAGTGGAAATTCTCCACATGGGAGTGCTCCTAAGATGCTGCAAAGGACAATGATGCCGGTCATGGTGATCAGGTTCTATTGGGTTCCGAGTATGTCTTCACTTCCATTTACTGAGAAGAGAAAGCCACAGCCATCGATTAGATTTCTTCCCTGTGATAATTCCTCAGCTCCCCACTTTTAGTGGTGGAAGGGTGGCCTGCCCGGGACTGGAAGGATGGCACTCCTAAGCATTCTCATCCCTCAGTAGAATCTTAGAAAAAGGCAAAAAGACATAGGACATGGTCAAGTGTATTCCTCATTTCTCTAGTTACTCCTGTCACACCCTCTAGAGCTGAAGTGATGGACGAGTTGGCTCTACTGTGTTCTCTCCTTGGTCATGATTTCCTCTCCGGCCACACTCCCACCCCAGGAAGGGGGCTCAGGGAAACCTTGGCTGATGGTGGATTGACTGGCAGTCTCTGCTTGCAGGAACAGTTGATGGGGCACCCATAACTTATTGTACTTACAGTTAACCTACATATGATAGAGAAAAGACCTTTATAAATAAGCATGAGGAGCTGATAGCAACATTCTGAGGCTGCACTGCAGTGCTTCTGACACCATTATGGGGCACCGATTTAGTATTGGCTCACAGAAATGAAGGCTACCTCGAGTTCTGAATTACCATGTCCCCAGGGCATTCTTTGGCATTCAACCCAGGCTGCTAACCAAGTCCTCCACGCTTCATTTATAGGATCTGACACTATCACAGACTCCAGCAGTATAGCTGCAGGCTCTAGTAAACTCCTAAATTAAAAGTCAACCCAGTTGAGGATATTTTGATGTCCAGGGATTTGTATGCAGCTCCCATTAGGATTAGTGCCCAAGTAACTTCTAACTTCCCGAAATAAATGCAGATCCTTCTATCTCAGCTTTACATTTTTGCACAAGAATTTTTAAAGCTGAGATGAGATTTCCATGTAGGTCAATCACTCTAAGAATGCTTCCCTTTTTTTTGTGCAGGAGGCATATTACATATGTAAGTTGCTAGTCTGCAGAAAGCATAAAAATACTACACTGAAAATAAACCATTCTCTTTGGTTTGGTGCTTTGTGTTCTCAGAGTCCAGCTAACCTGTAGCCATTGAGGAAAAGGCAGAGGGAAAAATCTATTAATGATGCGGTTATAATTTCAGATTGCATGTGAAAACCCCACACTGTACCCCAGAAGTGTATTAATGTACATAGTTATCATTCAATAAAAAAATTAAAAAAAAATGATGCGGTTATGAATAAGTGGAGGTTGCCAGAAAGAAGGGCCTTTCCCCTACTTTCTTACTTAATAGATGCATAGGTGGCTGATCTAAAGCCAGAAAATATTTAATTGCAGTGTATTTTAAGATGATGCACCAATGGTACAAATTGTATTATGCCAACCTGTTGGCCTGAGTTTTTAAATGACGTACTTTTCAGAGCAATGCAACTGAAGTTTTTATTGGTTCATTTTTTCATCCTCGTCCGTGACATGCAATTTAGAGAAGAGTGTTGTCCTAGTTACTCAGGGGTGATGGGTAATCAATGTGCTCAGCGGCCACTCAGTCATGTGTGAGAAAACTGCATTTAGAGCCTTTGATCTTACACCATTTGGTCAGTTAGCAATTTACAGAAATAGTGAGAAGAGAAAAAGTAAAAACAAAAATAGAAGCAGGGCAGATCTTCTGGGAAAGAAAAGAAAAGAAAAGCGACAATCCCATTTTTGGTTTTTCTTGGCACTTTCCTTACGCCAGATTCTTCTCTTATACCATGTCGCGCTTACAAAAGGTAAAGGGTTTGAAAACATGACTTAATAAAAGTTGTATCATTTAAACTTTGATCTTTAGGGGAAACTAGTCATTTCTTTTCAATATTCTCAGTTACTGCAAATTATGGCCTTTGATAAAAAAAAAAAAAATCAGTCGTGGGTCACAATGCAAATGTTTTTTGTGAGAAACAGGCAAACTGCTAATGAACATCCCCCAGTGTAAGGTTTGACATCGAACCAGAAGACCTTAGAACTGGAAAAAAAGAATCTTAGAAAACGTCTATGCAAAAGTCTTGCTTATCTTTGTCCCCATTCTGTCAAAGCTGAGACCCTAAGAGATGTAGCAGCTGTCTCAGTTCACAGAGCAAGGAGATAGAACTTTGTCTGATGTTTGTGCCTTTCTGATTCATTTTATCTAATGGTAGAATTTTAGGCTGGTGATTAAACCAAGCCAGCATATCAACTGTTTGGAGGGCAGGATGGGATGAGAAGAGGCATGCTGTTTAAGTGCTTGCACAGAACTAAATAAAATAGCCAAGAAAACCATGGAAAAGAGCAATGGTGCTGATAAGGGAAGGCAGGGAATAATTAACCCTACCAGATGTTAAAATACATTACAAAACTTTAACCATTAAAACATGTGTTCCTGGTTTATGGACAGAGACAAATGGAACATGCTAGATCCAAATATACAAGGACATTTAGCATATGTTAAGGGAATCTCAAATAAGTAGGGAAAAAGCAACCTATTTAATAAGTAATGTTGGAATAATTGGTCAGCCATCTGAAAAATATTAAATAATTGAATGTTTAAAAAAAAGTCCTTAAGCATTCTAGTAAAGAAAATAAACAAAAAAAATAACAAACCCCTTGGTGTGGAAAAGGGTTTTCCAACTATGATAGAAAATCTGGAAGCCATAGAAGAAAAACACTCAAGTACATAAAAATAAAGAAATTCTTTGTAGGGGGCTGCCATGGAAAGGGCCAAAAGACAAATGAAAAATTGAGGGAAATGTTAGCATCCCATTACACAAATAGAAAACTGATTTCTGTAATCCACAAGAAATCCCGAATGATATAAAAAGCCCAATTCAACAGAAAAATCGTCAAAAGATAGGCATGGAGATTATACGGTAAAGGAAATAAAAATGACTCAAAATATTAATAAAACAGTTTATGTTATTCATATTAAATGAAATGCAAATTACATATGCAGTAAGACACAGTGGGGAACTTACTGATTGGACAAATCCTCAAAAATTCAATAACACACGTGTTGAGGAGGCTGTGGGGGACACAAGCACTCTCCAAACAAATACGTTTTTTAGCAGAGGATGGGAAATTTAGGACAGTCTCTTAAAATTGCAAATGCATAGGCGCTCTGCCTTTTTGAGCCCTTCTGCATGTGTATTCTTCTACATATACCTTTGCTCAAAGTATACAATAATTATACACGAGCAAATCATTATATATAGCTCAATTTATCTATCATTTGTCTAAATATAGTCAAAGTATATTCACTTTGGGTAACAGAAAAAGCGTTGAAATAAGCTGAATGTTCACCAATAGTTGAGTCATTAAATCATGGCATGGATATGAAATGAGCAAAAAGTATGAACAAACTCTTTATATATTGAAATGGAAAAACTCTGAAGAAATCAACAAAGAAAAAAGTAGACAGAGAGAGGCAAGAACGTATATCTGTATTGATTTGCTTATGAGTTAGAAGTGGGTCCCTTTCATAAAGGAGGAAAGGGACGCACCAGGCATAGGCCTTTAGGGTTATAAATCGTCTCTCTGTTTGAAATTGAGCTCCAAGTCTTTCATTGGCCTCTCTGTGCCTCCAGGTAGTATTGCCTTTTTCTATTGGTTATTGGTTACCTAGGTTACTGCCTAGCCGTATCCTCATTGGCCCTGTAGACTTCCTGGTTCAGCAGGTCCTGTTTTCCTCCCACCCCCACTTGAAACCCTTTTCTTACTGTCCCTTCTCAAGAGATGTATTGGGAGAGGTTTATTAGAAGGAATTGGCTCAAATGATTATGGAGGATGAGAAGTCTCACCATCTGCCATTTGCAAGGCAGAGGTGCCCAGGAAGCCAGTGGTATAGTTCCAGTTCCTGCCTGAAGGCCTGGGAACTGGGGAAGCCATGGACGAAGGCTTAAGAACCAGGAGCGACATCTGGGGGCGAGAGAAGAGGGATGTACCTGTGCAAGCGGTGAGAGCACATTCTTCCTTCTGCCACAGTTTTGTTCTTTTCAGGGTCCTCGGCGGGTGGATGGTGCCCACCCACAGTGGCAAAGTCAGTGTCTTTACAGAGTCAAATACTCATGTCTTCACGTCCTAGCACGCACACAGACACGTCCAGAAATAATGTTTACCAACTGTCTATCCCTCTCTTAGCCTTATCAAGTTGACCTAAACCTAACCATCACACTATGTGTATCTCAGAATTGATAAGAATACGCTAATTCTGTGCTCTCGTTAGACCGAGTACTGCTAGGTCAATGGGCCAGACCTTTATGTTCCAACTGCGATTCAGAAAATATGATCATGTGTCATGTTAATTCCCTTCTCAGGAAAGAGGCAGAGCACACGTGTTTTTGGACTGTCTGCCATACTGCCTGGCTCAAGAGCTGATGGGTATGTCTAGAGTCTATAGAAGTGTCCCCAAGGAGTCTTAGCTAAGATGCATTCCTAACCTCCCAGCCAAACAGGGGTTGTGGTAGGGTTGGTAGGCTCTTAAGGTGGAGAGTAGAGGTTGAGAAAAGGGTCAGTTTCTCTTGACTTCTTCCTACCCTCCTTTCTCCACTCCCACCTGGAGCAGGCAGGCTAATTGCAGCAATCTGTGGCATTGTCTGCCATGCTGAGGATAGTTGTAGCAGGCTGCTGCCATACTGGCTTTTCCTGCTTCTACCTCTCTAATATTCACTTGGAAAGTGCAGGGAGAGGCCAGCCTGATGTATTGCACATGCTGAGCCTAAATTTTAAAAGATTACTTTCATATCATGATAACTACGGGAATGTATAAGTTTCATTCAATGCTTTTTCAAATATACTAGCTCCTAATTTAGTTTAACATTGGGATGTAAGGGGGACAAAGCTTCCCTGCTGTCTAATTTAGAGTTACAGAAAAAAGAAAAGTTGGGTGCTGGGATTCTGGCCAGCGAGAGAAGAAATGACATCTGGAACCCAGCTGAGTCATCATAGTGCGTTACAGTGACCTACAAGCTGCAAGGGAGTGGGTGGCAAGCCCTTCCATTTGCTAGGGCCAAATTTTCAATTGCTGTTATGAATTGGAGCTCTTACATGTAGCAAATGTTTGAACATCATCTCATTGAGTGTAGCCTACTATTTGTAGGAAACCAGTTCTGATTCCTGACTTCAAAGAGGCCACAAAGCATATCAGAACCATGCTTTGTTCAGCGAGACTCACTAATCTTGCCGTACCCTATTTTACTATAGTTTATGGAGCACACAAAGGAATCTTGTTTCTGTCACAATGGGTTCAATAAAGTAAAATATAGTACAGACTGCCTTTAACACCTGGGTGGTAGAGATGTAGAACTTAAAAACTATCTTCTACATGTATTCGACTGATAGTAAAAAACATAGCAAAAGACACTAATGCAAAAAACAAACTGGATCGCAGACTTTTATTTCTAAAGAGCTAGGTAATGATTTAGAATGTATTTGGGCTGTTTAAAAATATGACATATTAACTCTTTGTGCATTGAAATTGGCCCCTTTCTTTATTGATTTTTGTTTCCTAAAAGAAAAAAACTAGAAATAATTTTAGTTCTAAATTTCTTTCTGAATTCGTCAACCCCTGAAGGTACTATTATAGATACAGTCGAAAAGAAGAAAATAAAATCCTATAAAAATCAGAAAAATGTGTTTCCCAAACAGTAAATGCTTCTGAGAACAGCTGTTAACATTCATTATTTTGGAAATCTACTTGAAATGTGAGGTACATACAATAGCCCCATAGCAGCCCAAGGACCTCTTTTGTATCTAACATACAGTTCCTCTGAATGCACAGTGAATAGTATTGTGCTTCAAAAAAACTGTTTTATACTGTATTTGAAAACAAAAAGAAATAATAGCTAAAGGTCTAGTTTCTTTCTTGTAAAAGAGGTCAGAGTCATCTAGAAGGGAGCTGAGGAGCTACTGAACTTTGACATTTATATTTATTATTAGTGTTATTACCAAATTCTCCCATTATGCTAGTGAAAAAAATCTTATTTTACCTCTATTTCCAAAAATAAAGTTCTGAATGTGCTTATTCAGTTAAAGTATTTATTGACCATCTTCTATGTATAAGATACTGGCTTTGGGCTGTGGGAAAATGCAAAGATAAATAAGGCATAGTCCCTGCCCTTGCTAAGCTAACAAAAGACAAAAGAGAGAGAACTGTAAAATAATTACTTAAGGTATTAAAAATAAATCATACAGGCTGGGCGCGGTGGCTCATGCCTGTAATCCTAGCACTCTGGGACACTGAGGAGGGTGGTTCGCCTGAGTTCAGGTGTTCAAGACCAACCTGAGTAAGAGCAAGACCCTATCTCTACTAAAAAAAAAAAAAGTAGAAAAGAAAAACTAGTCAAGTGTTGTGGCAGGTGCCTGTAGTCCCAGCTACTCGGGAGGCTGAGGCAAGAGGATTGCTTGAACCCAGGAATGTGAAGTTGCTACGGCACCATGACACTCTACCCAGTGGAAAGAATGAGACTGTATCTAAAAAAAAACAAAGTCATACAAATGAATGAAGTGGGATGTCATCTATGAATTTAGATCCATCCTCTTTTTTGACTTGAAAGTTGGTCACAAACTTACCTCCTCACTTTCCTTTCTCATATTGTGAATGTTCTGTTCCTTTGAGGCCCTTAATTTGCGGAAGTCGAATTCTAAGGAATATGCTTGCTTATTCCTCCCATTTTACAGCAATGCTTTGAGAACACATAGGTGGACTTCCAATTAAAGGAATGGGTTAGTAGGGATCTTTGTACCTTCCCTTGTAAGCAATTCTTTTCAGCCACACTTAGCGGTATTGCTTTCTATTTCTCTGATGAGAATGGATGCCAACACCTCGCATCACTTAGAATTTGACTATTTCCACAGCTGCCAAGACCACATTAGACTTTGACTCTAGGAATCCTTTACAAAACATAAATCCTGAGGAAGAGCTGGGTAATTGATTTCTCTAAAGTAGTTTATCAGTGATTATTCAAGTAATTTTTTGTTCCCTATGAATGGCCTCAGATGTAAGAGGGCTAATTTTTGATTGAAGCCAGGGGGATGTTGCTCAGTGAGAATGGGGAGGGAGGACGGCCTTCTAACATGGGGCACAGGGTGCAGGGTGCACAGACCCTGGAGTCCGACTTATTAGATTCAATGCTCATCCGTCGTGTAGTTAGTTGTGCTGCCTTGGATGCTTGAATTCTATAAGTCTTGTTTCCTAACATGTAAAATTAGTTTAATAACTCACAGTTGTTGGGAGTGTTAAATGAGACAACATATAATTTGGCACAGGTTACTCATGTATTTCGTGGTGTCTGGTGGATAATGAGTAGTCGGGAAATGTTAATTCACCTCTCAGGGCGGAGGGAAAGCTCTGAAAAGAAAAAGGGAGGAGGTTAGGAAAAGGGAAAAGGATGGAACAAGGGCATGGGGATGAAGTCCACCGAGTGACTGGAGCGGTTCTCATTTTGAGTATCTGTTGATGACAGAAGCCTGCTATTGTCTTTGGGCTCCCAAGTATGTGGGTGGAAAGGCCATTGGATTAGAGTTTTAGAAGCTTGGGCTTTAAGGGCAGCTCTCCCACCAAGTAGCATGGCCTTGGACAAATCATTGAACTTCTTGGGGCCTCTGTTCCACCATTTGTTAAATAAAGATTTCATTGAGATGATCCTTCCCAGTTTTAAAACCCAGGATGGAATATTTAGGATGAATAACTGAGAATTCACCTAATGCTACATCTATTTCCTCTTAACTTAAGTTGTGACTTTGGAACAGGTGGAAATGAGTTTGAGGCAATTTTATTTACAAAGGCACTGTTGACAATGGTGCAGTGTTAGCAGTGTGAGAACAGTGGAGTCGTTCCATTGGGAATAGAAAGGGTCTTGTGGAGGGCTCTGAGAGGGCCATGATCTTGGGCCAACGACACAGCCAGCCACAGGAGACTCCACAGGGAAGGAGCCAGGGAAATAAATCACCTCTTCTTACTCTCTTCCTTTTGAACTTCTGTTGTGTTCCCAGTGGTTACTCTACATTCAGTTGGAAGCCTCAGGACCAAAGAGCTTAATTATGTGTCCCTGATCAGTTAGGTCCTGGGCCCGGGAGCAGGTGGCAGGGTGGAGAATAGACATAGAGGAGAACGTAAGATGTAGGTCTCGTAGGCATAGGTCTAGATTTATTCATTTATATTGTAAACTGACAATTCACAGTTGTATAAATTTATGGGGTATAAAGAAATGTTATAATTTATAAATACAATGTGGAATAATTAAGTTAGTTAACATATCTATCACCTCAAATAATTAACTTTTTTTTGTGGTGAGGGCATTGGAAATTTACTCTCTTGGCAATTTTGAAATGTGCAATATTCTTATTATTAACTAGATTCCCCATACTGTACAGTAGGATGAAAAAAAAATACTTTCTTTTCTTCAGCAGTGTGTAGAGACAACCTATGGACTGGGAGAAAATATTTACAAACCATATATCTGTTAAAAAGTTAACTTCCAAATTACATAAGGCGCTCCAATGACTGAATAGCATAAAAACAAAAGTATCCAATTAAAAAATGGGCCAGGGACACTTTTGAAGCCTTGACCATCATTTCCCATTCTCCTCTACCCCTGTCCACTGTAACCACTATTTTCTTCTCTGCTTCTATGAGTTCAGTTAGTTTAGATTCCACATATGGGTGAGAACGTGTGGTATTTGTCTCTCTGTGACTGACTTATTTCACTTAGCAGAATGTTCTATAATTCCATCCAAGCTGTTCTAAAGGCTGAGTAGTATTCCATACCATGTTTTCTCTATCCATTCATCTGCTAATGGACATTTAGGTTGATTCTATAACTTGAATCTATAACTTTGTGTGAATAGTGCTACAGTGAATATGGGGGTACAGACGTTTCTTTGAGAAACTGATTTCAAGTATTTTGGGGTAAATACTTAGAAGTGAGATTACCGGGTCACATGATGTTTTTACTTGTAGTTTTTGGAGGGACCTCCATGCTATTTTCCATGTCTGTATTAATTTTCATTCCCACCAACAGTATACAGAGGTTTTCTTTTCTCCACACTCTCTTCGACACTTATTATTTTTTGTCTTTTTGATAAAAGCCATTGTGACGGGTGTGAGATGATGTCTCATTGTAATTTTAATTTGCATTTACCAATGATAAACAGTGTGGAGCATTTTTTCATATGTCTGTTGGTTATTTGTTTGTTGCCTTTTGAGAAATGTCAATTCAGGTCCCTGGCCCATTTTTTTAACTGAATATTTTTGGTTGTGTCTATTGAATTGTTTGAGCTCCTTATGTGTTTTGGAAGTTAACTCTTTAACAGATGTGTGGTTTGCAAACGTTTTCTCCCAATCCATAGATTGTCTTTACACACTGTTAATTTTGTTGTCATTGTTTTTTAGTTTGACGTAACCCCATTTGTCTACTTTTGCCTTCCTTGCTTGCCCTTTTGGGATCAAATAAAAAAATAATTTTAGTCTAATTGTTTTAGAGTTTCAGGTCTTACATTTAAATCTTTAATCCCTTTTGAGTTGATTTTTTTGTATATGGTATGAGATAAGGATCCAATTTCATTCTTCTGCATGTGGAAATCTAATTTTTCCAATGGACTTTATTAAATGGACTGTCATTTTCCAATTTCATATCCCTGGTACCTTTGTTGAAAATCAGTTGACTGTACATGTGTGGGTTCCTTTCTAGGCTCTATTCTGTCCCATTGTTTGATGTGTTTAGTTATTTATTTCTGTCAGTACTATGCTGTTTTAATTACTGTAATTTTGTAGTATAGTTTGAAATCAGGTAGTGTGATACCTCTAGCTTTGTTCATTTTGCTCATGATTGCCATGGCTATTTGGGATTTTTTTGTGGTTACATGTAAATTTTAGGATTGTTTTTTCTATTTCTATCAAAAATTATGTAGGAATTTTTATAGGTATCACATTAAATATGTACATTACTTTGGGTAGTATAGAAATTTTAACAATATTAATTGTTATTATCCATGAACACAGATAGATATCTTACCATTTATTTCTGTCTTCTTTAATTTCTTTCACCAGTGCTTTGTATTTTTCAGTATACAGATCTTTTACCTCCCTGGTTGAATTTAAACCTAAGAGTTTTTTCTTTCTTTCTTTCTTTCTTTTTTTTTTTTTTTTTTTGTAGAGATAGGGTCTTACTTTATCGCCTTTGGTAGAGTGCTGTGGCATCATATAGCTCACAGCAACCTCCAACTCCTGAGCTTAGGTGGTTCTCTTGCCTCAGCCTCCCAAGTAGCTGGGACTACAGGCACCCACCATGATGCCCGGCTGTTTTTCTGTTGCAGTTTGGCCAGGGTCGGGTTTGAACCCACCACCCTTGGTATATGGGGCCAGTGCCCTACCCACTAAGCCACAGGCATTGCCCCTAAGCAATTTTTTTCATAGCTGTTTTGAATTGGATCATTCTCTCTCTCTCTTTTTTTTTTTTTTTTGAGACAGAATCTCATTGTGTTGCCCTTGGTAGAGTGCCATGACATCACAGCTCACAGTGATCTCAAACTCTTGGGCTTAAGTGATTCTCTTGCCTCAGCCTACCAAGTAGCTGGGAATACAGGCACCTGCCCCAATGCCTGGCTATTTTTATTTTATTTTATTTTTGATTGTAGTTGTCATTGTTTGGCAGGCCTGGACTGGATTCGAACCTGCTCTGCTATATGTGTTTGGTACCCTATCTGGTGAGCTACAGGAGCCAACTGGACTATTCTCATGATTTCTTTTTCAGGTGGTAGAAATGCTACTGATTATTGTGTGTTGATTTTGTATCCTGTAACTTTACTGTGTTTGTTTATTAAGGAGTTTTTTTTTTTTTTTTGTGGAGTCTGTGGGATTTTCTATATCTAGAAAACATCAGCAAACGGTGACAATTTCACTTCTTTTCTATTTGAATGCTTTTTATTTCTTTTGCCTAATTGCTCTGGCAAGAACTTCCAATAATACTTTGAACAGAATTGGTGAGAATGGGCATCTTTGTTTTGTTCCAGATCTTAGAGAAAAGGCTTTCAGTTTTCTATCATTGAGTACATCATTAGCTGTGGGCTTCTCATACACAGCCTTTGTTGTGTTGAGACAAGCTTGACCTAGAAAATCAAACAGTCACTCCACTCAATCAAAGAGCACCCCCCAAAACTCCACTCAGGTGTGGAGTTTCAGAGAAGTAAAGGGGCTGGACGGGAATCACCCAAAAGCCAAGATGCAGCTTTACTCAGCCAGAAAGATTTAGATTTAGATTGGAGTCTTGAATGAGATGCCATTTTATAACAGCAGAAAATTCTGAGATGCTGCTTCTGTAAGCAGCCCAGGGTCCTGTGGGACTCGTAGGTGTGAAGAGTCTCTCTCACCCATCAGGAGAATGGGTGTTTAGGCCTTGTTATCAGGAAAAGGCCCTGCAGTGGGGTGAATAGTGTCCCCCCAATTTTATGTCCATCTGGAACCTCAGAATGTGACATCATTGAGGAATAGAGTCTTTGAGAACAAATATACAAGAGA
>CAUYQV010042721.1:0-24437 GCA_963574575.1 Galagoides demidoff | reverse complement strand
CTCCTGGGCTCAAGCGAGTCTCCTGCCTCCGCCTCCCAAGTAGCTGGGACCACAGGCACCCGCCACAACGCCCGGCCCTTTTTTGGTTGCAGCCATCATTGTTGTTTGGCGGGCCCGGGCTGGGGATTCGAACCCACCACCTTAGGTGTATGTTGCTGGCGCCTTAGCCAATTGAGCCACAGGCCCCGAGCCACTATTATTTTTTTTGAGACAGAGTCTCATTATGATACCCTTGGTAAATTGCCATGGCATCACAGCTCACACAGCAATCTCAAACTCTTGGGCTTAAGAGATTCTCTTGCCTCAGCCTTCTGAGTAGCTGGGACCATAGGCGCTTGCCACAACGCTTGGCTATTTTTCTGTTGCAGTTGTCATTGTTGCTTAACTGACCTGGGCTGGGTTTGAACCCACCAGCCTCGGTGTGTGTGGCCAGTGCCATAACCACTGTGCTACGGGTGCCAAGCCATTATTATTTTTTGAGACAGAGTCTCACTGTGTTGCCCTTAATAGAGTGCCGTAGCATCACAGCTCACAGCAACCTCAAACTCTTGGGCTTAAACAATTCACCCTTACCTCAGTCTCCTAAGTCTCTGGGACTATAGGTGTCTGCCGCAATGCCTGGCTGTTTTTTTGTTGTTGTTGCAGTTGTCATTGTTTAGCAGGCCTGGGCTGGGTTTGAACCCGCCAGCCCTGGTGTATGTGGTCAGCATCCTAACCACTGCTCAGTGGCTGAGCCATCTCAATCAATTATAAACATTTTCATCACCTCACAAAGAAGCCTTGTGCTCTCCAGCTATCACACCCCTAGTCCCACAAATGCCAGCTCTCCCAACCACTGCCTTACTCTCTGTCTCTATAGATTTCCCTATTCTAGACATTTCACCTGAATGGAATTGTATAATGTGCGGTCTTTTGTGACTGACTTCTTTCACTTGGAAGAATGTTTTCTGGGTTCATCCATGTTATAGCACGTATCAGTGATGAATTCTTTCTTTCTTTTTTTTTAATTAAATGATAGCTGTGTACATTAATGCAATCATGGGGTACAGTGTGGTGTTTTTATATACAATTTGAAATATTTTCATCAAACTGGTTAACATAGCCTTTATGTCATTTTCTTAGTTATTGTGTTAGATGCATTGTTTCTTTACTGGCAAACAATGTCCCACTGTATGTGTGTTTATTCATTTACTCAACAACAATGCTAACTGCAACAAAAAAAATAGCCGGGCATTGTGGTGGGCACCTGTAGTCCCAGCTACTTGGGAGGCTGAGGCAAGAGAATCGCTTAAGCCCAAGAGTATCAGGTTGTTGTGAGCTGTGATGCCACAGCACTCTACCTAAGGGCAACATAGTGAGACTCTGTCTCAGAAAAAAATAATTATTTGAGGAACTGCCAGACTGTTTTCCAAAGCAGCTGCATCGTTTTAAATTCTCAGCAACAGTATACCAGGGTTCCAATTTCTCCACACCTTCCCCAACACTTATTATTATATATATTTATATTCTAGCTATCTTATTGAGTGTGAAGTGATATCTCATGGTGGTTTTCTTAAGTCTATTTTGCACTGCTAACAGAATACCACCGGGATGGATGATTTATAAAGAGCAGAAATTTAACCCAGGAATGGATTGTGGTATATGTACACCATGGAATACTATGCAGCCGTAAAGAAAGATGGAGACTTTACCTCCTTCATGTTTATATGGATGGAGCTGGAAAATGTTCTTCTTAGCAAAGTATCACAAGAATGGAAGAAAAAGTATCTGATGTACACAGCCCTATTATGAAACTAATTTATAGCTTTCATATGAAAGCTATAAGCTAATTATAGCCTAAGAACATGGGGAAGGAGGGGAGGGAAGGTGGGTGGATGGGTGGAGTGAGGGTGACTGGTGGGATCACCTCTATAGTTTATCTTACAAAGGTACAAGTGAATCTTTCTAAAAGTAGAATATAAACACAATAACTAAGAAAATGCCATAAAGGCTATGTTAACCAGTTTGATGAAAATATTTCAAATTGTATATAAAAACACCACACTGTACCCCATGATTGCATTAATGTACACAGCTATCATTTAATAAAAAAAAAGAAAAAGAAAACTCAAAAAAATGGGCAGAAGATTTAAATAGATATTTTACCAAAAAAGAGGATAGATATATGCATTACAACAAAAATGTTGCTCAATATTGTTAGTCATTAAGAAAATATAAATTAAAACCACATTAGATACCACTACATAACTATTAGAATGGCTACATTTTTTTCTTTATAAAGTTCTTTTTTAAAAAAAATTCAGAATATTATAGGAGTACACACATTTTGGTTACATAATTCATTTTGTACATTTCATGACAAAGCATGACCTTCACCTCTAATGTGTGGATTATACCTGTTAGGTATGAATTAACCCAGCCCTTCCTTACTCCCACCCACCTACTTGCTTCCTGTTGAATTTTACTTTCCTAAGTGCACTTGATGGACTACTTCCAATTTAGCATTGAGTACATGTGTTCCATTCTTGTGACATTTGACTAAGAAGAATGGTCAGCAAGTCCATCTAGGTTGTTACAAAAGATACTAGGTCACCATTTTTTTTTTTATGACTGAATTGTACTGTATACAAATAACATATTTTATTAATCCATTCATGTATTAATGAGCATTTGGGTTATTTCCACATCCTTGCAATTTTGAGTTGTGCTGCTATAAACATTTGAGTGCAAGTGTCTTTATGATAAATGTTTTCTTTCCTTTGCATAAATACACAGTAGTGGAATTGTTAGATTGAATGACAGATTTACTTTTAGTTCTTTGAGGTATCCTCCATAGAGGCTGTCCTAGTTTGCAGTCCCACTAACAGTGTATGAGTGTTCCTTTCTTTTGGAATCCTCACCGGCACTTGTTGTTTTGGGACTGTGTGATAAGAGCCATATAAGGGCTAACTTTAAAGTGACTGGCCATACCAAGTGTTGGCAAGGATGTGGAGAAACTGGAACCTCATATGCTGCTGATGGGGTTGTAAACTAATACAACCAGTTTGTAAAACATTTTTTTCTTTGTTTTTTGTTTGTTGTTTGACAGAGTCTTGTTGTTTTTGTTTTTTGTTTGTTTTCGTTTTGAGACAGAGTCTTGCTCTGTTACCCCTGCTCTAGTGCAATGGTATCATCAACAGGAGTTGCCAACTCAAACTCCTGTGCTCAAGGGATCTTCCTGCCTTAGCCCCCTAAATAGCTGGGACTCCAGGCATGTGCCACCATGGCCTGCAATTTTTTTCCATTTTTAATAGAGATGGGGTCTCGCTTTTCCTCAGGCTGGTCTTAAACTCCTGATCTAAAACCACCTTCCCATCCTTGGCCTCCTGGAGTGCTAGGATTACAGTGTGAGCCACCATACCAAACCTGGTTTAATTTAAAAGTTCAACATCACAAATCATATGATGCAACCATTCTACTTCAAGATACTTTGTCAGGAGAAATAAAAGCAGATGCCCATACAAAGATCTGTACACAAATGTTTATAGCTTGATTTATAATAGCCCAAACCTGGAAACAAATCAAGTGTCCTGAACAAGTGAATGAATAAGTAAATTTTGGTATTGATTCATGCTACAACTTGGGTGACTCTTACAATAATTACGAGTGAAAGAAGCTGGACCAAAAAAGAGAGTGTTTTCTGTATGAGTTCATTTCTAGTCCAAAATTCTAAAAAATTGAAATTAATTGTGTAGTGACAGAAGGCTGATAAGTAGTTCTTTGAGACTAAGAGAGAAGAGTTGTAGGACAGAGAGCAGATTTACAACGGGGAAGGAGGGGTGGACATGTTCATTATCTTGACTGTAATAATCTCACTGGTGTGAATGTCAAAATTTTTCAAATGGTACGTTTTATTCATATGTATATTCAGTTTATTATACATGAATTATGTATCAATGAACCTGGCTAAAAGTGAATAAGAACCACATGAAGTTCTCTAGATTCTTCTTTTCCTGATACACTTTGCTTTCAGTTAGAAATGCTTTCAATTTGAACTCTTTTATACCGTCTCATAATGTATTCACGACTCATTTTGGCAGAATAAAGATCTGACTCTTTTAGTTAAGGAAATGGAGCAGGGGCAGAGTGACCTGGAGAAGGTGCAAGACCTTTATTCTGAGTCCTTGATCATGGATTGGTGGTACAACGTGGAAAAGGAAGGAGACAGCAAGTGAGTTGCCAGATCCCCTGTCTTCCCCATGGCTGGGGGCCTCTTAGACACCCTGTTTGCTTCCCCAAAATGTTTTGTGAGATTTCTCTTAGTGAAAAGAATCACATGGTGTGATCAAGTTAGGTTTCTTTTAAGCAAAGAGAATTGATAATTTAATAACAATGGACTTTTTAAGCTTTCTATCTCTACCTATTGTGGACAGCCCTCCATATCCACTCAACCCAAGCAGTGACAGGGAAGAGAGGAGCTGTGGGGAAGGAGACTGGACTCAAGGATCAGGAGGCCTGGGGTCTGGACTTCACCTCATGTGACTGTGACCCTGGCGAGTCCCGTAATGTCTCTCCACACTGCCACATTGCTATAGGGTTCAGTTTCCTCATCCTTAAAATCATGGCTGTGGCAATGAGGTTTGGGATAGACGATTTCTCAGGGCTGTCCACATCCCATTTTCTAACATATTTCTAGTCAGTAGTTTTTAAACAAAAATCAAAACTACCTCCCATACTCAGGACATTTGTCAAATCTTATTAAAACATTACCCAGATAGTCAAGTTATCACAGCCTACCCTATAGCAGAGTATCTTTATATTTAAAAGAATGATGGCAAACTGGGAAAAAATTGAAAATAAATTTATTTTCTTGTTAATCAAAATGTATTATCTTTCTAATATCAAATTAAACATTCATATGGGTTGGGGACAGGACATGAACATGGAATCAGTAAAAAGGTCAGTGTTATAATGGCCATCTTACAAGATGATTTTACAGCATTATTGTTTAAGTATTTGGGTAAGAACAGACACATCCTCTAAACTCAAAAAATCTGAAAAGATTAACTAAGAACCAAATAAATGAGCAGCACTCAAGGTTAAATTATTTTCTTCTTATTCTCAGCCAGGACCTGTAAGGGCCACATTGTGAACTGTTTTTCAAGTTTTCACATTACTTTTTACATTACTAAATTTCAAGGTTTTAAGTTACTTTTTTATTGATGTATGTTTTAGTATTGTTTTTGAAGTTTTTATTCTATTTTGTAATAAAACACTGTGGCCCCAAGGAAAAATGTTTTATTTTGCGGCAGTCGATGTGTTAACCGTCATCTTCCCCTCATAGACTCAAACTAAAAAATCTCAGGACAGAATAACCAGCTCTTTCTTGGAAGTTGGATTGGTCTGTTGATGTGTCTATTGAATTGAGTAGTGGATGCAGTCTTGGATTTTATATTTCTTTATTAGGGGTTGGAGGGATCAGAGAAGCATTTTAATATTCCAGACATTGTGTGTTGGGTGGGCAAGTTACTACTTAACCTGGTGAGCCCCAGTTCCTGTGTCTGTTACATAGAAATAACGGCAGTCCCAGGACCGTTGGGTGTATTAAATGAGAATATACCTGGTATGTAGTAAGAGCTCTGAATTGACATAAGGAGTAAAAGGCAGCACCTCAACCTTATAAAATTCATGCTTCTGTACTTCCTTACACTTAAGAAAAGTTGATCCTCTTACTTAGCTATAGTCAACAACAAACTACCCTTTGTTATAGTCTCAAAATCTTTTTTTCAAACCTTTTATTGAGTCAAAGTTATGTACCAAGAGAACTGGGATGCACAAATAGATATAAGCCTGGTGCTCTCTGCCATGGATACAGTGTGGACACAATCACACAAAGGATTATGGAGTGGGGTGGGTGCTCCATGGAGGTATTTGGGGGACAGCTGGTGACAAAGAGAGGGCACACTTTACAATGTTGGAGCAGGGGATTTTTCCAGAAACTTTCCTGTCTGTGTTCAGAACTACAAAGAAAGTAACGTCTGGGAAAATACGTAAGGACTTCTAGGATTCCCCCCCACCAGCCCTAGATCTTCTCCAGAATCATTTGCCATGGAAGTTTCCTTTCTTTAGCTTTTGTAAGAGCTTGCTGGTTGACACTTTGATTAGAGAAATGGCTTTCTGTATGCTTACACGTTTATAACCAGCTCTTCCTCATATTAATCCCCACAACAACCTACATGGTGGTGCACAGGTGAAGTTTCCTGCATTTCAGATGAGGACAGGGAAGAGATTTAGAGAGGACTGAGCAACTTCCTCAAGGTCACATAGCCAGGAGGGACTAGACTCGTGATGTGAGCTGTATCTTCTGATTCCACGGCTAGGGCTCTATCTAGTCTTCTGCATGGAACAAGAAAAAAAAAAGGCTATTTTTATATTAATCTAAATGAGGGAAGGCTCACTTCTTTAAGTTTGAAGTGTTCAACATGAAGGTAATGATTTAACCCTGCTTTCTTGATGGAAATTTTCTTTCCCCTCCTTTTTTTTTTTAACTTCTTTTTTTTTGGTCTACTTTTTATCTGTATCAAAGCAGGCATCAAAAGGAAATCTGTTCTATGGTTTCAACCCCAGAAAAATGTGCAAAACTTCAATCTGATGTCGAATCAATGAAGGCCTGGTCCCTGAATATGTTGAAAGAACCATCGGGCCTTTTGGATCAAAAGAGTCAGAAAAGGAAAGTCCTCCATGCAGGTATCAGTGAACAAAACGGCTTGACTCTTTATTGGTTTTGCTTCAGTGCAAGAAAATAGAATAAAACGAAACTCATATAGTATTTTTTAAAAGCCCTAACACTGTGTGTATTAATTAGAAGTTTTATTGAGATAATTATACATTTTGCATGATCTTATGTACTTCCCAGTCACCCAGTTTTTCCCAGTGGTAACCTCTACTACAGTACTGAAGCCAGGATACCGATATTGATCTGATCCATGAGTCCTATTCAGATTGTCCCAGTTTTACTTGTATTCATTTGTTCTTTTATAACTACATTTACTTCCCTTTAAACCAGTGGTTCTCAACCTTCCTAATGCTGTGACCCTTTAATATAGTTACTCATGTTGTGGTGACCCCCAACCATAAAATTATCTTTGTTGTTACTTCATAACTATAATTTTGCTACTGTTATGATTGTAATGTAAATATCTGATATACAGGATGTATTTTCATTGTTACAAAGGGGTCATGACCCACCTGCAGCAGAACCACTGCTTTAAACCCTTCCCTACAGCTAAAATTATACTAAATGGTGAACAACTGAGTTATTTCCCCATAAGATTGAGAAATAGGTAAGGATGTCCTCCCTTACCACCCTTAGTCAACATAGTACTGGAAGTTCTAGCCACTGCAACCAGGTAGTCTATTGAACTAATTTTGCACCTTTGTCAATACCAGTTGGGTATATTTATGTGAGTTAAATCTCTATTCTGTCTATCCCTCTGTCCAATACCACACTATCTTGAAGAAATAAAGCCAGAAAGGTGGGGAAGGATAAAAGTAATCTGTCTCTATCTGTGAATATCTGTAGAAACACCAACAGAGCTACCAAAAATAGAAATTCCTAGAATTATTACATGAGTTCAGCAACATTGCCACTGATAGGCTCAACACACAAAATTAATTGCATTTCAGTATACTAACAATCAACCTACAGAAACAATATTAAAAGCCACTTATAATTACTGCAAATAAAATAAAATACATATACACTTAACACTTACAAGATCTGTGTGTTGAAAACTACAAAATTCTGCCCTAAGACATCAAAGAGGACCTAAATAAATGGAGAAACATACCATGTTCTCACCCAATTGCTCTACATGTTTAATTTAACTTATAATAAAATCCCAGAAACATTTTTTTTTTTGAGATGGAGTGTTACTATGTCACCCTCAGTACAGTGCCATGGCGTCACAGCTCACAGCAACCGAATCTCTTGCCTCAGTCTCCCAAGTAGCTAGGACTGCACGTGCCTGCCACAATGCCCAGCTATTTTTTTTTTTTTTTTGGTTGTAGTTGTCATTATTGTTTGGCAGGCCCTGGCTGGGTTTGAACCCTCCAGCTCCATGTATGTGGCTGGTGCCCTAACCGCTGAGCTATAGGCACTGAGCCCAGAAACATTTTTTTTATAAACATAGACAAGCATATTCTAAAATATGCTGAAGACAGAAACTTCAGGTCCGAGGATAGCTAAATTAATTTTGAAGAAAGGAGTGAAGTTGAAGGAATCCTCGTACCTAATATTAAGACTTAACATGTAACTATATTAGTCAAGACAATGTGGTATGGGATAGACAGAGAGACAGAACAGAGATTTAACTCACATAAATTTACCAAACTGATTTTGACGAAGTTGCAAAATTAGTTCAACAGAATAAGTACCTGTAATACCTTTCAACAAATGGTGCTAGAGCAACATCTATAGGCAAAAAAAAAAAAAAAGGAAAAAGAAACTTGACCTAAATCTCCATAATCTCTTATCTCTGTAATCTCCTGAATCTCTTATACAAAAATGAACTCAAATGAACCACACAGTTCAATGTAAAACATAAAACCATAAAACTTCTAGAAAAAAATAGAAGAAAATCTTTATCAAGTTGAGGACGTTGCCCATATTCCTAGCCTTCTGAGAATTTTTTCCATGAAAGAGTGCTGGATTTTTGCCAAATGCTTTTTCTTTGGCAAAAGAGTGATAAATGATTTTCTTCTTTGATCTATTGATAATTTAGATTAGATTACATCGATGATATTCAAATGTTGAAGCAGCCTTGTGTATTTTAGAATATTTCCCACTTGGTCTCAGCATATACTTCTTTTATTACATTGCTAGATTCAGTTTGCTTATATTTTGTTGAGGATTTTTATATCAAAGTTCAAAGACCTGTACTTTTCTTTTTCTCTTTTGTTCTTTTTTAATACCATCTTTGTCCAGCTTTGGTACCAAACTGATATTGTCTTCATCAAATGAGTTGGGAAATTGTCCTCTATTCCTAGAAGAAATTAATCTAATTCTTCTTTGAATGTTTGGTAAAATTATCATGAAACCATTTGGAACTGAAGATTTCTTTTTCAGGAGATTTTTTTCATAATTATTAACAATTCAATTTTTATAGTGGTTTTATAATGGTTTTAAGGTAGTTCATATCACCCATTTCATCTTGGTTGAGTTTTGGCTATTTGTAGTTTCTAAAGAATTAATATGTCCATTCTTTTCTAATGTGTCAAATTGATGAGGACAAAATTGCTTGTTGTATTTCTTCATTACTTTTTTAAATTAAATCATAGCTGTCTGCATTATATTTCTTTATTACTTTTTTAATAGCTGCAAGATCTTTAGTGATATCCCCAAGTTTTATAAGTTTTATTTTCTATTTGTTCAGTTATTTCAAGAGAATTTGTAGTTAATTGTTGAAGCATTTTAATGATTAGCTTTAAAATCCTTGTCAGGTAACTTCAACTTCTAATACATCTTGGTGTTGGCACCATTTATTTTTTCTCCTTAAAGATGTAATTTTCTTGGTTCTTGATGGGAAGGGGTACTTTTTGATAGTGTCCTGAACATTTTGTTTATGATGTTAGGGTCTCTGGGGCCTCTTTAAATCTTTTTTTAGGAAGTAGTCACCCTGTTTAAATTTAGCATATAGGCCTTGACCTGCTTTTGTGGGCTGTGGTTCCAATGGCAGTTATTTTGATGCTTTGTTTTTGTGGGTTACTTGGGACTCCTACTGGTCATTGCTGGTACTACCTGTGCTGGAAAGGGTCTCCTCAGGCCAGGATGTTAGGTGTCTTGCAGGCGTGGGGTCGTTGTGGTAACCTCTCCCACTGCAGTTTCTGGGTCTCTGGACAGGGGAGGATAACCTTTAAATCTCAGGGACCAGGAGACTTCCTGGGATAGCAACTTCCAGAAACCTGTTCCCTCTCACGGGATCTGTCTACTTGCTCCTGGTATCTCTGAATAAGGAGCAGGGTCTTGGACCTATGGGGACAAACAGGCTTCTCATCCTGGCCACGTGTTTGGTGGTATCCCTTCAGCCAGACCTGCCTACCTACCCCAGTGAACCCGAGTCTTGTGAGAGTCACTACTTGTCCTAAGCATTTTAATGGCCTATTGTCACTTCTACCATTTTGTTTAGATTTGGGATCCTTGTAATCATGCTGAACTTTTATTTCACTTTACCCTCTATTTCACAGTTTTCATCAAAACTTTTCACTTTTGATGTTAAAAAATGATGAAATGTGATGAATGACCAGTAATACAGAAGCTAGGGAGGAGTTAAATACTTGAATCCATTGCCAAACAAACATGTTTTCATTCGGTATTTATAGCATTTGAGAATAGAATAGTTTTTGTGTTTGGGGACTTTGGAAGCTAAATTTCAGTTTCATATGGCACACACAAAATCTGGTTGTTTTCATCTAGAAATTTTGGTCAAGGTAGCCTGCTAGTATGGTCACTGGCAGGAGCTCAGCTCTCCTATGTGGGTCATTTATTTCTTTTTCTCACAAACACAGTTCCAAAGAAAGTGTATCTTCCTCAACTCCTGGTTATAGAGGTAACCAAGACAGGGCTCACCCTTACTTGGGACTCCTACTGATCATTACTGGTACTACCTGTACCACAAAAGCACAGTCTCATCTCCATGCATGTAGACCTCTGGTACTACTTTTCTGTGCAAAAGATAGATAATTTGCAGATACTTAGTTAATCTTTAACTATCTATTTCTTATAGGAAAGGGTGAGTTCCCTCTCAATGAATATTTGAACATGTTTCATTTACGAGTGCTGACATAAAGCCTAGGAATAGGTGCTGCTAAATTGTGAAGTATAAAATACATTTACAATTAATGTGGTTTATATCATCCAATATGAAAAATAATCAAGTTGACTTGGCACAGCTTCTTTTCCTCTAAAGCATAAAGATCAGTATCACTTGCTAGGAGAAGGGATGTAACAGAAGGTAGAAAATATGGTAGATATAGGTGTAGACAACAACTATGGCAAGTAGAATTTCTAAAATGGCTTACCAAAGATGTATTGGCCCAAATCCTGCAACCTTTGAATATGCTGAGACATCACTCTCATAACCATGTTATATTGACCTTAAAGACAAGGTTGGCTAGGTGGGTCCAGTGTAATCACCTGAGCCCTTATAAGTAGGAGTTTTATCCAGTTGGTGGTAGAAAAGAAAAAGAGATTTGAACCGTGAGAGGAATTCACCATTGGTCATGGGAGAGTCACATGAAAAGAAATGTGGCTGCTTTAAGGAGCTGAGAGAGGGCCATGGGCTACAGCCAGCAAGGAAATAGGGACCTCAGTCCTACAACTGCAAGGAACTGAATCCTGCCAACAACCTGATTGAGCTTGGAAGCAGATTTCTCTCCAAAAGACGTGTGCAGTTTCAATTCAGATAAAGGGGAAAAGCTGCTATGGCAGCCTTCAGTTTGTGGCAGGACTATGCTCTGAGGGTTGGGGAAAATTGTATGTAATGAAGTATCTCCTATCTAAAGTTCTTTTTTATTCCTTTTCCCATGATACCAACAGAATCAACTAAAACCAGCTTGCTCAGAAGCCAGATGTCCATCCTCAAGAGCTTAACATGCATTGAAAGGAAGGAGGACAACTGGAACACTGCTCCACGTGACACAGGCAAGCCAGACAGGGTCTCTGTCCCAGGAAGCCCAGCTGGCCTGCTTTCACCCAATGGACTCCTAAGGGTATAGATACATTTGGGAAAAACAAATCATATTTTAACTGGGCCCAGATTACTTCCTATTTAAAAGAATCCCTCATAAGTCAAGTCTACCTGCTTTAGAAACTGGATTTTCTTAGGGCTAGACCTGTACTTATAGTGCTTGAGGGTTTAATGTACACATGGATCATGTAAGTAACTATGGTGCTAGTGGTAATACTTGCTGCAACGCCATGGTTTGAATTTGAAACATTAATACTTGATAGTTGGTTTATTTAATTCTCTTCATTCATGGGACCCCATCCAATGAAGCCCTCTTTGGCCTAAACTGTCAGCTTTTGGGGAGCTAAATATGATTTTTCTACTCCATTTTCATTATTATTGATTAATGTTTCATTATTATTGATTAATGTATTATTTTTAAAATAATAAATTTTTAAAAGTTTTTCCCCTATATTTCAAATAGTTGATAAATCCCACATATTCACAGCTCCCTGACACCTAAGGTGACAAATGTACCTCAGGTAGGAAGCACCCAAGTGACAAATGTATACCTGTCATTACTCAGTCATCATGTAATCAAACTCTGTTTTCATTAATGCTGATCTGTGTGACGTCTTTTCGCAGTTTCAATTATCCTATCACGTTTCTATAGGAAAATGCACAGTCTGCTATTAAGCACAGACTCTAACAGGCTTATCGAATGATGATTAGAACATGATTTCTTAGTTATTTCACTAACTCACATACCCCTTCTTGACACTACTCATTCAAAAAGGTAACATTCCTAATCGTTTATAAATTCAAGTTTATATAAAGATGTAAGTTTAAACCCCAAAATATGAATTAGAAAATTTGAACTCACAACTGAACACAACCCAACAAGATTTTTGGTTTTCTACATAGAGTTAAAGAACCACAATAGTGACTATTAGAAACGTAAATGTTGATCAAGGCTCATTGCATAATTTGGGGGCATCTAACAGGTCAACATTGAATAATTATGAGTTGATAATGTTCTCATTGAACATTTTAGGCTGCATGGTGGCCACACCTGTAATCCCAGCACTTTGGGAGTCTAAAGTAGGAGGATCTCTTAAAGCCAGGAATTTGAGACTACCCTAGGCAACATAGCAGAGGTCTGTCTCTTAAAAAACAAATAAATAAATTATGAGAGCAAGAGGATGAGTGTATCTCATTCTTCAGTAGAGCTCTCAATGGATGTTGGATGACATAGATAAGCAAAACAACGGTAGTGCTATATTTACCTAAGCATTGGCCTTTAGTGTGAATTGCAAAGGAATTTTGCCTGAGAACCCACTCTGACAGATTAAGATAAGTTCTCTGAAATATGGCCCCTTTATTAGCCCTCAGTCACAGCTGAGCTGAGACAACTGTGATCCTTTTGCCTTTTTATATAAATGCCTTTTTAAATAAACGAGGAAAATATGTAACTGCTATTTCCCCTTCCACAGAAGTAGGCATCTTGCTAACAGATGAGTGTCTCAATGACAAATCCTCAGAAAAACTTACTCAAGAAGGAAGCCACGTTTATGATGAGTGAGTGCTTGAATTTTATGAGAAGAGTTTTTTTTTTCTGTTACCCACCAAGCTGGAAGTTTTAAAACATGACAGTCTTGTGTTCTTAGTATTTCAGATACCTCTTCAGAAAACTGGCTCAACACCTATGGCTTGGTTGCCAGGAAACTGACCATCATGGATGCCTTGTCAGTGGCTTCAGTCCCCCACACCTCAACCTACATCCCCATTCTGGACAAGCACGTTGTTTCCAAAGTCTTTGATGAGGTGAACTGTCCGTGTCTCCCTGCTTAAGTTATCTTTCATTTTCTGCCCAAATACAAAGTAGTCTACATTAATTTCTTAGATGGTTGTAGCAGAAATGTATTGTAGCCGTGGGGATAAAAATATTTGTAAAGGCAGTTAAAAAGAGAGAGAAAGGAAAGCTCTTAAGAATTTTCACTTTTTAAGATGGGAGAAAATTGGCCTTTGTTGCCTTGTCAGTTTATGGCTTTTTGCTGATGGGTGGAAATAGGGGGTTGCAGAAATGTTCAAAAGCTCTCTAGGTCAGAGTAGCAAGTGAATATCATCCAAGATGAAAGACAGGGAGCGCTGTGACAGATTCTGTCCTTCCTTTGCTTACCTTCTCTTCCTAAATTGAGGGGCATCTTCCTCATCATAAAAGCCTCCTAAGGAAAAAGTGAGAGAGAGAGAGAGGAGAGGGGAGGAGAGAGAGAGAAACACAAACAGAGAAAGGCAGAGAGAAAAGAGACAGTGTTGGTAAGAGAACCATCAGAGGCCCCTAGTCAGGCCCAAGCAGAGTAAAAGAGCTTCCAGGCACGGTGGAGTTAAATGTAGAATAAGGCCAAGTAAGTACTGAACAGCTTACATTGAATTTGGCCACTAGGAGGTCCTTGTCACAAGTCGGGTGGAACAGCCAGACTGTGTTGGGATAAGGAACACCAAAGAGATGAGAGCACAAACTTTGAACCCCAGTGCTTCCTGGCAAATATAACTGCAACTAATAATTTAAATAGTAACATATAAGGCTTTATAGTCACTAAGTGCAAACAATATACTTAAAAGTTCCTTTCTCATGCTAAAATATTTGCAGAGGAAATAATGCAATGTTTGCAATTTGCTTCAACATAAATTGGATGGTGGGAGGAGTAGATGGAGGGCAGAAGCAGCTGAAATAGATTGGCTGTGAGTTGATAATTATTAAATTTGGACAAATAGAATGTTGAAGGGGGGGCTCATTCTACTCTTCTTTCTGCTTTTTTATATACAGTAGAACCTCCAGAGTTGACCACTTCCCTGCCTTGACCACCTCCTAATTTTCATAGACTGGACATGCACCACATGTATTATTCAGTACAATAAGCCTCATTCCTTGTGTTGATGACCTCTGTATGTTGACCAATTTGTTACAGTCCCTTGGGTGGTCAACTTACAGAGGTTCTATTGTATTTGAAATTTCCCCTAAGAAGAAGTTGAAAAAATCAAAGGTAGGCTGACTTAAAAAAAGAAAGAAAGAAAAAACCTTATCTAACTGGCCTTGAAATAGTTGAGATTTGATGTATTTGGAAGAAGCAGATAAATTGATGAAACTTTTTTCTATTAATCACATTTTAAGAACTATAACCCATGGAGGCTGACATCCATCCTGGTATAACACAACTAGTGACTCTTACTCTGAAGGCTGTATGTTGGTTATCCTTTAGGCTAGTTCCTGGCTATTTTGCCTGAAGATAAGCAGACCTGTTGTGACCCTCGTGATTGACAGATTCAATTTAGACCTTCAGTGAACTCTAACCTGATAAGTCAGATATCAACTTATCACTTGAACCTGACTTCTTCCAGAAGCAACAGAAAGTGAACACCGATATATTTTTTCTAGGAAGTATGGTGACAGCTTATTCATGTTGTGCATATTTATTATTTTAATATTCTTAAATTTCATTTGGAACAAAATATATTTAGTGAACTCTCCCTGGAAATAGAATTTTCTTGGAATTGTCATGCTTCTTTCTAAGCCTCCCAGCAACTTGAAATACATTGAAAAGTAAATTCCTTTAAAAAGTGTAGTAGGATAGGGAAGCATAAACATAAAATCCAGGGAAGAAACCATATTTATAGAGTGGATACATAAAAATGTTACTTGCATAAAACGTAAATAAAATGAATGCAGAGCTCAGAAAAAAATCTATAACATATATGACAGACAAAAAGGTCCTAAGAGTAATAGGGGGTGTATCAGTATAAATCAGTGTTCAGTATATAAACCCACTTCTATACCGTAATGGATAGCAGAATAAGAAAGTATGATAGTTACCTCAGTGGAAAATCTAGGTGGAAAAAAAAAAAAAACAGGCTGGGCGTGGTGCTCCCACCTGTAATCCTAGTACTCTGGGAGGCTGAGGTGGGTGGATTGCCTGAGCTCATGAGTTCGAGACCAGCTTGAGCCGGAGCAAGACCTTGTCTCTAAAAATAACTGGGCATTGTAGCGAGTGCCGGTAGTCCCAGCTACTCAGGAGACAGAGGCAAGAGAATTGTTTGAGCCCAAGAGTTTGAGGTTGCTGTGAGCTATGATGCCCTGGTACTCTATCAAGGGTGACAAAGTGGAAAAAAAAAAAGGAAAAAAAGAAAAACAGTCAAAGTCATATATAAAAATATTTAACTTTACTGGTATCCAAAGATAAGCATTCTGAAAAAGCACAAATTAAAAATCAATTAGACACTTCCTCTCCCATCAAATTGGTAAGGCTGAAAAATAGTAAACAATGACAGGGCAAAATGGGAACTGTTACATCCTGCTAGTGGGAGAATAAATTGGTGTGACCTTAGTACAATATGTTAAGAGCTTACTTTTACCCCCAATAAATCTACATATTATCAGGAATCTATACAAAGGAATAATCAGATATCCTGTCAAATATATGCAGAGAATAATTACGTCTGCCTTGCATCTAATAGTGAAAAACTGAAAACAGCCTAAATATCTAGTAGTACATTCATATAATGGAATCATTTATTAGATATCATGTTTCTGAAGAATTAGTAATGACATGAGGAAAAGCCCTCAGAATCATGCTAAAGGAAACAATTAGAGTATAAAAGTCCTTATATAGTATGTTAGCAATTTGGTTATATGTATGGAGTATATAGACACAGCTATATTTTGTTTCCATGTATGTTATTATATAGACACAGCACTTTCTCCCTCCCTCCTTCCTTTTTTCCTTTTACCAAAATGTTAACAATTTAACTGGGTGGTGAGATTGTTAGAAGCTTGTTCTTTATTTTTATAAATTTTTTGCTCTTTATTTATATAGTTTTGGGGTTTTATTATAGTACTTTTAACTCTGAACATATATTAATTATGTACAGAAAAAAGTTAATAAAAGGTACAGACCTTAAAGCAAATGATAAAATGATATAGAGAGAACTTAATTTTTAATTGTTTTATTTTTATTTGGTAAGTAATGAATATATTCTCAGCATAGGAGATTTAAACCATTCTAAAGTCTTTAGAGGAAAATGTGGAATCTTTTCTCACAATCACTCCCATCCATGGAGGAAACATTTTGAATAGTTTGGTAAATTTCCTTCCAATCCTTTTTCTACATGTACATATGTATACAAGTGTATACATAACATATACAGAGGGTGCCAAAAAATGTATGCCCATTTCAGGAAAGGAAACAAGTGCATTAAAATTGTAATATTCAGTATGTACCAATAATGTTTGTTATATTGTATCTTGTATCTCTTGTAATTGCAGAAGTCAAATGTGACTCATGTATTACAAATTTAATATAGATTTTTTTCTCTTTCTTTAAATGTGCATACATTTTTGGCACCTTCTGTATTTATACATATATACATAGTGATTTTATAAATGTAAATAAAGCAATACCATATAGATTTTTCTATTTTGTCTTTTAAAAATTATGTCATAAGGCCAGGCATGGTGGCACACTCTTAGAATCTTAGCACTTTGGAAGGCCAAGACAGGAGGATTTCTTTTCTTTTTTTTCTTTTCTTTTCTTTTTTCTTTTTTCTTTTTTTACAGTTTTTGGCCGGGGCTGGGTTTGAACCCACCATCTCCAGCATATGGTGCCTGTACCCTACTCCTTTGAGCCATAGGCGCCACCCCCAGGAGGATTTCTCAAACCCAGAAGTTTGAGACCAGACTGTGCAACATAATGAGACCCCGTTTCTTTAAAAAAAAAAAAAAATTAGCCAGGCATAGTGGTGTTTTCCTGTAGTCCCACTTTCTCAGGAGGCCTAGATGGGAGTATCACTTGAACCCCAGGAGTTTGAGGCTACAATAAGCTACGACTATGTCATTGCACTCCAGGCTAGGTGACAGACATAGACTCTGCCTCAAAAATAAAAGAAAGATAAAAGAAAAACAACCCACATTCTATCTTGGAGACTTCCCACGTGAGTAGATGTTGGTCTACCTCATCCTCATTAGCTACAAGGTTCTTCCCCGTTGTTGATGGACATTCACACTGTATTCTTCCTAACCCTATTAAAAATAGTCCTGTAACATTTCACTGTACATAGATTTTTGGGCACATGTACAACTCTATCTTTGGGACAGATTCCTTCAAGTGGGATTGCTGTAACCAAAGAATATGTACAGCTTAAATTTTGATAGATAAATTCAAATCATCCTCCAAATACATTTTGTATTTCCACTAGTTTGTATCCCCACAGTGTACAATAGTGGGCTTTTCCTAAGAGGAACTCTATATAATATTTAGCAATCATCAGTCCCATGAGTGTAGAAATGTTTTGAAAACCCCAATATGCAGTCATGGAACCCTGATTCAACTTGTCCTTTCCTATGCTGAAGAAGTAAACTTAGTAACTCAGCCCCCATTCAGAAATTTGCTCTCTGTCCCTGTACTCTGGTAAAGATGCTATTCCTACTCTGAGGTTGTCATAGGATTAAAAGAAAGAATGCATATAATGGATGGTACTTGGCAGATAACTTCATAAATGTTGGCTTTCATTATAAAAATATTCAACAAATGCATGCCCACGGTGTGGCTAGACCAGACTCGAGACAACAGTGCTGTCTAAAGGTCGGAGATGAGAATATGCTCCTGAAGAACAGGACCCTCACTACTTGTTCTCTCATCATTTTTCCTTCTTGTAAATCCAGACTGGACCCTGAAGACTCCCTCTTGACAGCAAGATTCCTACCCCAGCCCAACTTAGACAATCTCATGAAAAAAAATAGCAATGTAAATAGAATTTCTAATTAAACATGAAGAGTGGGAAGTGCAGCAGAGGCCCCCACCCAAGTTTCAGTTGTCAGAGAAGGTGTGGGGGGAGTTATAAAGGTGAAGAGATGGAGAAGAGGGGTCTCTGGAAGTGGGAGAGGGGTGGAGGGGCCCAAGGGGCAGAGGAAGTTTGTCATTCCAGAGGCAGTTTCGTGTGACTGGAGAAGGCAATAGAGCTGGTGCAGGAAGATCCTCAATTGATTTGAGGATTTGGAAGTGCATCCTGAGGGGCATGAAAGGGATTTTAGCAGAGGAGAGAGAAAATTAACTGGGGACTTCGGTTGTTATGCAGACAATAGTTGGAGGGAGAGGTGCATGGCTGGGAAGATGGGTCCAGTCAAGAGGAAGGTGTCTGGGCCCAGTGACCATGCTGGGGATGGCTCTCAAGTCTATTTATAAAGTCAAGTCAACAGGACCAGATGACATGGGGCTCAGAGAGAGGAAAAGTGTCAAGAGTGAGAGTCTCCAGAGTCCAGCCTGCATTAACAAAAACAAAAAACAATGAGAAGACAAGTGATGAGGGTCCTGTTCTGCAGGAGAATATTCTAGTCTCCTGCTTCTAGAAAGCACAGCCAAGGGAAGGGGATGAACTATTCTCAGTTGCGTTTCATGGGCACTTGCATTGTCCTTGGTGCCTTCTGTGGCACTGTAAATCCTCATCATGAGAATAAAGGAGGGTAAGTGTGCCCTGCCCTCTTTTATTAATAGTAAGAGCAAGAATTGTGATAGAAATATGTTGCAATAAATTCCGATTTCACCTTCAAAGCACATTTGTATCTTCTATTTTCTAATATTTTCTTTGACTGGAAGAGACCTTCAGCTATAGATGAAAAGAATAAAAAAGAAAACAATAATCTAGACTACCTCCCACTTCGTGGGAAGAATAGCTTTCTGAGATTTGGATCTAATAGAGCTACAAAGGAACCGTGTTTGATTCTTACCTCGCTTCACTGAGAATTTTTAATTGACTCTTCCGTGTTCTCTGTGTGGCCACATCTGTCTGTGAAGCAGTGTTTGGCTTTGTCCCTAGCTCTTTGTTTTATTCATGACTTATGTGTGGCCTCTTTCATCTTCTGGAACATAATGCTGTTTTGGTTCTCAGTGTTTCCTGGACCAGCCTCCAATCTGTCACCTTGGAAATGAAGTATTGAGCAGGGAGGTTGCCCTAGCAACTCTTCATTACAAGATGCGAAATGGACCAGATAATTTTATCTTAGCTCTTTCAAAAAGATTAATTCATCACCAAGTCACATACAGAATAAAACTGCATTAGCTATTTGATGGACCTGGAATTTAAAGCTCTTTACTGCCAATGGCTTTGAAAAAAAAGGGGGTGAACAATTTGGGAAGATTAGTCTGCATCATTGGAGATTCTACCTCATCATCTATCATCACCATCATTATCATAATGTCATTGCATCCCATCAAGGCATCCTGCTTTGTCCTTCTCTGGCTTCTGCTCATAGCTTCATGGTTGGATGTCCTGGATTTGTACCCCAAATCTGTTATTTACTCCTGAAGGGCCCTGGCAAGGCCCTTAATCTTGTATGCAATGAATTCTCATCACATACTAGGTTCTGAATGAAGCATTTGCTATCATCAAAGTATCTCATCTAAAACGTAGAGCAACATGTGATGTGGCTGTTCATTTCTTCATTTAGCTAACAAGGAACATTAGGTTCCAAAGGGTTAGGGACAGTGTCAAAATCATGACACTTTACTACTTTCAAATATAGTAGCATTGAACATTACAGAACTATATATCAATAGAAAAACCTTTTTCAATTTAAAATGACCATTATCACAAAAGCTGCCTATGTATATTTGTTGTATAAAAGGATTAAAAGATACAGATAAGTGAAAAAGAAAGAAGCACTAAAGTTATAACCTACCAGAGATGAGTATCTGATGGTTATTTGGCTAGACCCTTTACTACATATTATATATATGGCCTTTATATGTCATTTATATAGCCTTGATTCGTTTTGTTTTTACCAAAATGAACTCAAACTGAGCACATTGTTTTTGTACCTGCATTTTTACTCAACCATGAACATCATTCCATGCCAGCCTGTACTCATCTTCTACACCAATTAAAATGGCAATGAACATTTTAATTGAAACTTAAATCGAAAATAATATTTTATTGTATAGATATATAGACTGAGGAACGTGAGAGGTAATGTCCACTACAGTAACATTTTCATGAATTTATGAATGAGCTTGTTGACAAGCCACTTGGCCACTTAGTTTGGCTCTGCCCCCCTTTTGTTCTGGGGAGCCAGCAGGTGTTGCAGTTTGAAAGCAGATGTGTAAGCTCAGCACTCAGCAACCGGCACAGCTGCAGCATCTGCAAGGCCACTTTAAATAAAGATGCATCCATGTGGGATTTGCACAGAATTTCCTTTACCTGTGCCCAATCGGAACCTCTCCTTGGCCGATTTCTTAGTAAACTCTGGGATATTTATTAGAAGAACGGAGTTAGTTGAAACACAGTGAAGTTGGTGAATTCAGTCTGGGTTGAACAATAAATATAGAATCACCAGTTTCACACTACAACACAGCTGGAATTCTGTCAGGTAGCAGTACACCTGTTCTCTGTAATAATTAATAGCCGTGTGTTTCTTCATTTAGCATAATTATGAACATTTTTTCCTTTTCTGCTTTTGGATGGATTTTAATGGTGGCACTAATATTTGAATGACTGCAATCAATGTATTCCTCCCATCGTGGAGAAGCTTATTTGGAATTTAAAAGTGCTCATTTTACTATCCCTTGGAGTAGTAACAGTAAAAAACAAGCAAATCCCCCCCCCCCCCGCCCAGAACCTCCCACCAATTGCTGTGTGAAAGGTATTTTGTTTTAATTTTTAATTCTTTTACCATGTATGAAGTTTTCTATATAAGCTAAATATACCTCTTAAAATCTTTTTCACATCATTAATATGCTTACCAAATGACTCTTAAAAAATGGCAAAGTTATACTTCATCTCATGCATCAATTGCCAAGAATTCAAATTTGGTGGAATCTAAGCTTAATTAAATCTTTTGAATCTCAGCCATTATCTTAATGTACATATAGTTTTAACCTTTCGTGTATTCAATAAATGGTCACTTTGTACATGTGTTGTGCTAGAAACTGGTATTTGCATTTTGTTTGTGTTTATTTTTGTTTTTATTCCTCCCCTTACTCCCAAACTAGTATTTTCAAAGGGAATAAGGAACTCCGGAAGTTGGTGGGCAAGGGAACCATAGAGGAAAAGTTGCGCTTAAGTAAATTTGTCTACAGAGGAGCTGAATGAGAAACATGTGGAGAGTGCCCAGGGCCTGGCAGAGAGCATTAGATATTCTGTTATTGTTACTGATAAGCCCTTCTGAAGGGATATTTCGTCTAACTACGGGAAAAATTCTAACTGAATCAGCCCATATTGGCCTGTCCATGAATTCCAGCAATTTATGTGGCCTTTATGGTCAGTGATTTGCTCTCTCTCTTTCTCTCTCTCTCTACCCCCACTCTCTTCCTGCACCCCTTTTTCTCTCCCTATTCTTTCCTTCCCTATTTCTCTCCTAGTGAAAATCTTGGCACAGAGTGTGATTATTAATGTCAGTTTATCAAACTTCCACATTAACCTTGAAAGAATTAAAGTAGGTAATGTGTGGAGACCCCTTTTTGTTATCAAATATTGTCCAGAAGAGTGTCTCTTTAGTCTGCTGTGCTTGATCTGCGTTATAAAATAAGTGAACCCCTGTCATGGGTGCTATGACCGGGTGGCTTGACTCCCTCTCCCACAGATTGCACAGTCTTCATTAACCTCTCTGTCCCCCCACTTGCTTCCTTACAGAAGCAGGACAGCCATGACTCTGCCCCTCAAAGTCCTCACGAAGGTGCCCCCATGACCTCATAATCACAGCAAATTTGACATCATAAAGAAAATATCTCATATAACCTGTATGCAACTACCAAGTTGCAAAAACTAAGAGGACAGACTCAGGGTGTGGGGTATGCCTCTGTCTTTCCCTGAGTCTGCGTGCAGAAAGGAATGAGAGTAAGCACACAAAAGCCAGTCGAGCCTCTGCCACGCTGAAGCACACGATGGCCTTGCAAGGCATGCGAGCTAAATCCAGGAAGGAGGGAAGTAAAACCCGGAACCCGGCCTTTCTCTTAATCCTGACCCAGGAGCCAAGCTGGTGGTGGTGAAATGTTACAATGTTGCTGAATATTTTGTGGTATTGACTTTGAATTGAGCCGGTTAACTGGCAAGGTTGAAGAGCTATTTGTAGGCTTCTAAAGGAGTAGTTTTTTCCCCCCCGGGGAAGAAAAGGGAAAAAACAAACAGAAATGTCTTTCATTTTGTGAGATTGATTTTTTTTTCCCTCTGAAAATTTATGTGACATATAGCTCTATTTTGAACGATGATGTTTTTCTCGCATCTACAAGCTTCAATCAGTGTTTGAAGTCCAGTCCTGCCGCCTTTTAGCCCCGTTCTGGCTACTTCCCTCTGATCAGGATTGTTTAGAAGCCCCATGCTGAATTCCTGGGATTGATAAGTAGCAATGTTGAACTCTTCAGCCTCTTCTCTTCCTATTCGCTTCAGTTGTCTCCATCTCAGTCTTGTGTAAATTTTAGTCTTAATGGTTTAATTACAAAATTAACATAAGTAGTTTTTAAAGAATATGAAACAGTACAGTAAAAAGTAAAAGTTCTACCTACCCTCTTCACTTGTCCCCAAATCCCAATTTTTAGAAATAACCACTGTTGATAGTTCTAGACCTTTTTTTTTTTTTAATGTTTCAGGCATTTTAAAACTAAATAGAGCATTTCAGATAAAGTTGAGGGCCCCTCTCTCCTGAGTTTCCGTGTTTTAATGTTTTTGGTACAATAGGATTAAACATCATTGTTCCACAGGTTTAAAATATACAGATCGTATCATATTGTAAACTTCTTTCTGAAACTTACTATTTGGTTTAACATATTTTTTGAAATTTTTATCTATCTTGATTAATTTTCCCCTTGCTGTGTTTTTCTGATGAGTACATTTCGATTTCTTCTAAAGTCTACTAAATTTAGACTTATTTCTGACCTCTTATTTTCTGTTGAAAATTACTTTCCTTTGCTTCTATGGTATTCTTTCTCTTCTTTTGTTACATTGAAAAAGTTGTCTGTATTGTATTCCCTCTTTCTCCCCCACCTATGCTTGTTCAGAAGCAGTAAATGGTACTTCCCTTCCTTTCATAGTAATTTAAAAGTTTTAACATACATGAAAAAAAATTCTAAGTATTAACTATTTTTGTATTTTTATAAAGGTCTCTGTTGAGCATTTTGAAGCTACTATCTTCTTTTAATTTATTTCTGTAGATTTAGGGAACACAAGTGTTTTTTATTACATGAATGAACTGTATAATGCTGAAGGGTTTCTCATGTACCCGTCACCAGAATAGCATACATGGTACCAGATAGGTAAGTTTTCATCCCTCACACTCCTCCTTCAATTCCCCCTTCTTAGTTCCCAATGTCCATTACACCACGTTATGACTGTCTATACCCATTGTTTAGCTCCCACTTACAAGTGAGAACATGTGGCATTTTTTTCTCCATTCCGGAGATACTCCACCTATTCTAAAATAATGTTCTCCAGTTCCATTCAAGTCTCTGCAAAAGACATTCTTTCATTCTTCTTTATTGACCAAGTAGTATTCCATGGCAAATATATGCCACATTTTCTTTATCTACTCAGCGATTGATGGGCACTTAGGGTTTATTCCATATCTTGGTAATAGTGAATTGTGCTGTGATAAGTATTTGGGTGCCGATATATATATATATATGCTCCTTTGAGCCACAGGCACTGCCCAGTGTTTTATATATATATATATATATATATATATATATATATATA
>CAUYQV010042719.1:0-14005 GCA_963574575.1 Galagoides demidoff | reverse complement strand
AGGAGTTGGAGGTTGCTATGAGCTGTGATGCCATGACACTCTACCCAGGGGGATAGCTTCAGGCTCCGTCTCAAAAAAAAAAAAAAAGAATGAAAGACTCAAGCAAAAGTCAATGACTAAATTACACAATCTATAGAGTCTTCTTATTAAAGAAGAATCAAGAGATCTTATCTCATTTAAATATACCAACATGTTAAATATTCCAAAAGGATCTTCCATTAGATAGTTTCAGGAGAATAAAATAATAGTAGCTAGATCACAGAGTAGATTGTTATACGTTTTAAAGAAACTCATGCAAATGTAACTCTAAAACATACCTATAATAAACAATTATTTAATGGCCGTAAGCTATGACAACACTATCAACGTTCATTATGACAATGAGATTTGGAGCAGAGAGCTACATCATACCATTGAAACCTACAGAAAATGCATAGAATTCAGAGATACTTTTGAGTTTATAGAAAAAAGAATTAAAACAATAATGGCCAATGTCAATAGTACCCCCTACCATATGAGAACATTAATTACACTGAGAAGAGAGAAAAAGAACATCAGTGTGACGGATAGACTGGATGTTCTGAGGCTACTTTGATTGTTTCTCATGGGTGTATGCAGAGATCTCCTGTTCCGGAGCGACCTTATGACATCAATCACGCCGGAGAAGCATACTGATGTGAATTCTGAGACGTCGGGACTCCAAGGCAGCCTGGGGATGATGAATATGGAGGAGACACAGGCCCGTGCTTTCCTTCAACAGCTTAGAAAGTCTATTTCTTGGTATTTTCCTTTCTTCCTAGCAAATCATTTGAAGTTTATTTTTGAGTTATCTATAGGGTGTTTATTTGGTTAGTATGAAGAATGTTTGTACGTATTTGGTTGATGGGTTTGTTGGCCCTTGGTGGTAAGAGATTTTTACTTATTTGCCACTTGTCAAAAATATCTGCAGTGATCAAATGACAAAAGAGAAAGAAAGTAGAAATGGTATTAACATGAAAAGATGCATTCTTTAGGAAAGGAAATTCCTGGAGTACATATTGAATTTCACTTATGCTTCCCAAAAAAGTAGTCCTGGCAAGCTAAGTTACTTAAACTCCTTAAACTTTTAACACTGTGGAAGACAGACACATAGAATGGTTTGCTATTTCATTGGATTTCTAAACCAAGGACTATACTCAAAGAAATACTAGTAGAGGACAGAAACAAGAAAATACCACTCAAAAGAAAAGCGTGTGTTTGCAAGATGATAGTGCAAAAGCAGATTTAAAAATGCCCAAGTGAACTGAGGAGGGAATGAAAGCCTCGCCTTCTGGTGCTTTTGGCGTTTAGGGAGAAACAGTGAATGTATTTGCTTGGAGTTCAGAACCCAAAGGAGTTTTAGTTTTTTTTTTTCAATTCAATTGTCAAACTTCAAACACTGACCATGAGGTAGGCATCAAAGTGTGTATAAATACGAGTGTAGACACAGGTTTAAACCTCTTTAACTCGCCACCGGTGCGGCCTGTGGTGAATTAACTAAACTCTCTGATACTCTTATTCCTCATATAGCAAATGAAGATAGCATCACGGACCTAACTAGGTTGTTTAATATTGAATGAGATATCACAGATAGCCTGACATGTATTAGAAACTATAGAAGCTGGTCAGTTAATGATAGTCACGACCTATATTTATTCCTCACAATCGAGAGGATTAAATAGGAGAAATAATTAAATAAAAATTGACTGATAACAATCAAAAACACTTCCCTGACCACCCTTCTATAACTCTATTGACCAAAGCTAAACTCATCTTGGGTTGTTTTACTTACATAAGCCAACACATCTCCGTCTTTCCTTTTCTAGTGAGTTTGAAAGGTTTCTGTCATGTAATGTACCAAATTAAAAAAAAAAAAAAGCATGCAAAAACCCTCCCCCCAAAAAAACAGGTGAATAAACCTTTATTATCATATTTCAGTTATATTAAGGGATTAAAAAAAAAGAGTTGACAAAATACTAAGTCAAACTTCCATTAGCTTCTTATTTCTTATTTACATTATTTATTGTGTCTGCGTGAATATTTCCATTAGAGAAAATTTGGTGCCATCTAAAGAAGCGTGTCTTCTGATAATTTTATTTCCCTCTGATAGTTTTATTTTTCATCCTCGTTTCCTTCCTCGTCTACTTCACAAAAAAATTCATTTGATAAATACTATTTATGTATAGACCAAGAGTCAGGCACCATGCTAGGCTCGAAAATGTCGCAAACTTCACTAAGTCCATCTCTATCTCACTAAAAGAAGAAACTACTGAAGCAAACCCACATTGACATTCCTATGAAACAACCCTGAGTATTGGAAGACAAATACTCATACCATTCCAACTGAAAGGCCATTAAATATTTGATTATTTTCATCACTATTTCCTGAAAAATTATAGATTTAAGTGTTAAATAGAGTAAATGGTTTTGCTTGCACATTAAGATTGGGATGTATCAGTTTATAATTTGGGAAAATAAGAAAATATTAATTTAAATACTTCATCAAAATAGAATGAGTTTAAGAAAATATAGATTTTTTAAGAGCCATTAGGTATCAGAGCTATTAGCGTACAGGACAAATGGAAGAGATTTTTCTGTTTAAAACATCTAAAAATACTTACATCTCTAGGAGTTGATACCATTAAAGCCACAGCAGGTGTGTTTGTTCTGACCCATAGCTTCTTAACATAACTCTCATGATCTTCCTAACTGATGGTGTTGATAAACCATCACATAATCATATGTAGAATATAATCCATAGATAATTATTTATATAAAACTTTATTCAGCTGCATACAATTTGTACAAGATAGAGCAATGATGTTATAAAATATTTATTTTCTTCAGAATGCCTATGTAGGCTATGAAATGCAAAATTTTCATTTTTCAGTCAAAATTAATTTCCTTTTTGGATTATTCAAAGACTCCTTTCTCCTCTTATTTCATACCAAGAAAGTTATGGCTAAGCAGTTTAACTTTTATCAGAGGGGATGCAGGAGGAACATAGTTTTAGTTTACTTGTTTTATCCTTTGAGACAGAATACAGTTACATTGATTTATAATTTACGTGGCTGTTTTAATTTTCATCCTCTGTAATTGAACACGCTAAAAATGAAGTTTGATTTTTGCCTCATCTACTGCCCCTTAAAATGAATGACTTCAAAAAATACAGCTTGGATAAATATTTCACATATTCTTTTTTACTCTTAAAATGTTATTTAAGATTTTTCATCACTTTGCCTTTGGTTAATATGTTACTTATCTTTCTGCTCAATTCTTCTAAAGATTCAAGTCTGCTATTATTCTCCATAATTTCTTTCCATATTAGATTATCTCACAGTTTTATCATTATCTTTCAAACATCTAAAAGTACTACTTGATGTGCAATTAGCTTGAAAATTATCAAGTCGGTGGCACTTGCCACTTCCTGTTTTGTTGTTCTTAAATATACATTAATCATATAGTATAATCCAACTATATTGTCATTTATGCCTTGTTTTCCTGATTAGATATGGTGCCTAGAATTACAAATGTAATTTCTATTTCTCAAAATTACCAGTTTAATGCCAAGTTTATAGTTGGGCTTCAAAACTATTGATTGTTTAAAGACACCATTCAATTCATAAGAGTTCTATGGAAAAGTAAATTACCAGGTGGACAAAGTATCAGCATCATCATATAAATTCCTTGATCTAAGCTTTCTGCTTCATGTCAGGTAAAGCTTACAATGGATTCTGTTTAAGGAACCTGCAACCTCTGTTACTTTATTATTTTATGCATTTGTAATAATTCATATAGTCATATACTTCTAAGGCAAGAGAGAGAGAGAGAGGAACTCCTAGAACTTGCCCAGTTACTAAGTTGGTCACAAAATTGTGTTTTTCGAGGTACAATGAAGTTTTGGTCAACTTGACATTTGAGGGCCATTAAAATGGGTACGAATTATATACAAAAAAAGACAACTAAAACTTTACATTAGCTACTATTAAGTAGAATTTATTGATATAAAATAAAGTTCTAACCCTTTGCGGGTTACGATAGGCTTTATTATTTGTCCATGATAATAATAGTATAGATTATACAATCCACATTGTTTTAAAAGTTGTTTTTAAAAAAGTTGTTTCATCCGAATATTCCTCATTTCAATGATCCACACAAGATAACATGAGGCCCAATGTTATTATACCGTACCCATCCTGATCACGTTACTGTTTCGCAGCAGCTAAAAGTAAAAAAAATACGAAAACATCACCAATCATCTTTATTTCCTAGCAATGTGTTCAATGTTCCAATTGTGCCAATAAAAAGATAAAGTAGCTTAGTCATTGATTTGTAACTTAAGTGCCTGACTTAATTTTTTTTATTCTCTCTCCATATGCCACCAGATGGGCTTGCTGGTGACATAACATCCATCAGCAGAAAACCTCGAGGTATGAAATAGGGCTACGAATATAGGCAAGCTCTGTCCAATTGCGCACTTGAGTCTTTTTGTAAGAAAGATTACAAATATGAGTATTAGAGCCTGTGTAGAAACAGCAGGGCAATGCTTCACAAAACGGTACTCCTTGAACCCTCTTAATTTAACAAAGAGGCAATCCGTCACCTCTTGAGAATATGTTTATACATGGGATTTAACTTACATAACTGGCAGGCAATAATGGTAATTGCCCTTCTAACTCAGATGGGTTGTTTTTAAATGGCTATATAGTGCTTTAAACCACAGTGAGTAGTCAATACAGCACTCAGGTGGCATACTCTAACATAAATAATACGTATAGTATATGAATATAAGCACATAAATATAGGCTGAGTCTGAACTGTCTGCAGACAGATTTTTCAAGGGTGAATTTGTATATATGTATTTTCCTGTGCAGATTGTCACAATGCACAGCCAAGAGAACAAATGTCGAAAGCACTCTACATCCAATTTGACAGAGCTCCATTAAATGTTAGCATCATCTGTGCATTGGATCAATTACATAGCCATGGCTAATATCTTACTGGTTTCTAAAAAAGAGATTTTTATAGCCCCTGGGGTTTACTTCAAAAACTTCCGATAACTCTCAAAGGATAATCTCAAAGAGATGGACACAATGAGGAATGAAAATGAATCCTGCCTTAGAGAATTCACTGCGCATACCAAGCTTCTTTCACCTAAGTAATAAAGTGTGCATTTGCTTAAAAACAAAACAAGGACAATAATTTATAAAACCACACTACACTTAGCAAAGTAAAAAAAAAATTAATAATAAGTATTATCCATAGTCCATATGTACCCTGATCAGTTATCCATATAATGATCTTTATAAGTTTTGTTCTCTCTCTGGCCCACGATCACTCATTTCAGTTAACTGTTCTATCTTTTTAGTACTTTTAATTGGGAAACTTCCTAGCCTTTTCTTTTTTACTGTAATTCTTAAACTTACTTGACTTGCAAATTTTGAAAAGTAGAATATCCTCCATTTTACGTTTTTTGGATATTTTCTCAGGGTTAGATCAAGTTATGATGCACTATTGTATTATTTCAGCATTTGATGTTAAACCCTTTCACTTGCTAAGGAAGTGTGTGTCCCTCAGGTTTCCCTACTGTAAATTCATTACATTTTCTCTTGCAACCATTAAATATGGCTTAGTGAATGTTTTCAGATTATGTAGATACGTTGTTAAAGATAACAGTTTTATTAATTTTAATATCTATTGATTTTCTAACTCCATCATTTCATCTATACTTGTAAGTTGTCATCTGAATGTGAGGAAAGGCTTTCCCTTCTACTACATTTTTGCATTTACTTATTCTTTAATTTATTAATACTAGTATGAAATCATATTGTCTTTTGATACTCAGCAAATTTCAATCCACTATTATCTTCCTTTTTATGTTCAAATTCCTCCAGAGTTCACCTGGGAGAGCCCCTTTGAGACAGCAACTTTGCCCTTGGATTTGTCTGTATCATCCTTTGAGAAATGCTAGGAACAAAAACCTGATATTTCAGGTTGATATTGTACGTACCCTATCTTAATATTGAATATTCCCTTTTTCCCGAGGATTGTTGTGTCCTTTAAATGGAATGAGATCTCCTTCCCTCCCTCCCTCCTTCTTTCCTTCCTCCCTCCCTCCCTCCCTCCTTCTTTCCTTCCTTCTTTCCTCTCTCCCTCCCTCCCTCCCTCCCTCCCTTCCTTCCTTCCTTCCTCTTTCTTTCTTTCTCTCTTTCTTTCTTTTTGTTGCAGGTGTCATTGTTGTTTTACCTGGCCCAGCAGGGTTTGAACCCATAAGCCTTGGTGCTACTGAGATTTTCATAGTAAGAACTGAGTGTTAGAAATTCTCTCCCTCTTTGAGTGTCACTTCCTGAAGATCTCACTTCAAAGACAGCTGAGAGGTATAGATTTTAAATATGTACTGATGACATGTATTTGGGCGCTCATTGTCCTGTCCCTCTTTCTCTGCCTTTTCTGTCTCCTTTTCCCTCTTTCCTATCTTCCTTTCTCCAATATAATCGAACACTGAAAAGTATATTCTCTTCTTCTCCCTTTCTTTTTGTTTAACTTTGTTTTTCAAAAGTGAGAGACCTAACTCCCAAATTGTCATTTTTAAAAAAATTTTTAAATGTAGAAAACTGCTAGTTATATCAAATACCAGTAATTGCTCCATTTTATATTTGTTTTTCACATCCTAAGTCAAGCTGTTTATTTTATTAAATAAAAAGCATCTTATTTTTAGTATTCCTATTATAAAAACATTAAAAAGCTTAGGTTCCTTGGCTCATGCCTGTAATCCCAGCACTCTAGGAGGCCAAGGCTGGTGGATTGCCTGAGCTCAGGAGTTCAAGACCAGCCTGAGCTAGGGTGAGACCCCAGCTCTAGAAATAACTGGGCCTTCTTGTGGACGCCTGTAGTCCCAGCTCCTTGGGAGGGTGAGGCAAGAGAATCATGAGCCCATGAGTATGGGGTTGCCGAGGGATATGTGATGCCGTGGCATTCTACCAGGGGCAGCACAATGAGACTGTCTCAAAAAAAAAAAAAAATTAACAATCTTAAAAATAAAAAAAAAAAATATTTTTAGACTTCTAATCATGTTTGTCATGTACTTATTTAAGATGTGTATAAATACCTACGCAAATCATAAATATATATTATTTTCATGTACTGACAGCCCCACATGATCAACATACAAGAAGGCATATGTGTTACCCTAATGGTAGTTTCATAAAGTAATGATGTGTTCATTTTAATAATTTATGTATACCACAGAACTATGTGTTAACTAAATTACACATTATAAATTATTTTGTGTCTGTACTTTTGGGTACTTACGGTATTTATCCATGATGATGCATATAGCGAGTTAATTTGTGCCCCTGGTGGTATAGTATTACATTGTATGTCTTATCACAGTGCTAACCCATTCTAAATTTGATGAGCATTTTTTTTTTAAATTGAGGCTATCATGTACAGTATTGTTAAAAGACTCTTTATACATGTTCTTGATTAGTAGTGTACACATTTCTCTTAGGTAAATGCCTAGAGGTGGAATTGCTAAGTCACAGGATGTTGCATGTTCTGTGTTAATAGACAGTTGCAAAGATGTTCTTGGAAGATTCGATTTAAACCGCCATTAAGAGTACAGGAGATTTCCAATTGCTCGGTATCTCTGCTAACATTTGCTATTGGCTACGTTTCATTACACTTATTGAATTTTTTTAGGGTGCAATTGTATTGCATTATAATTTTAAATCACATTTTTTCTGATGACCAATGATTTTAAACTAGTTTTCATAAGTTCATAACCATTTATAAACTTATAAAATTATTTAAAAATAATTTTAAAACTCAAATCATTTGATCATAATATCCACTGCATAGGTAGTGTTTTCCTGATTAAAGGAGTTCTTTATATATTCCAGCAATAAGTCCTTTCCTAAATATAAATATTGAGGATATCTTCTGGCAAGGTGTGGCTTAACTTTTGACCCCCAAGGATGTTTTGTGAAGCATAAAAACCATTAATTCTAGTGTAGTGCAACTGGCCATTTGATTGTTATTTTTCCCTTGTCAAAATATTTTATTGTTTTATATTTCACATTTATTGATTGCATACAATTGCGATTTATATTTGTGTGTGGTATGAAGTAGTATGGAATATGCTTTTTCTATATGGATGCCCAAATAACTCTGGGATTTATTGAAACCATCATCTTCTCCCTATAGCACTGCCACGCCATTTATGGCATAAATCAAGTGATGATACGTGCTTGGGTCTGTTCCTAGAAGCTATGAAATCTACTGAGTTCTTTTTTTTTTTTCTCTCTCACATCTGTACTGACCATGTACAGTAAAAAAAATTTGATAATTGTTAATGCAAATACTGTTACTTTGTTGTTTTTTTTGAAGAGTGTTTCTTTACATTTGAAAGGAAAGCTTAGAGTCAACCGGTCTATTTCAAAATTTTTGTTAGGATTATTATTATGGTTGCCCTGATTGTATAGGTCAGTTTTGGTGGGACTGATAGGTTTAGAACTTTGTGTTCTTTTTTTTTTTTTTTTTTTTGAGACAGGGCCCCTCAAGCTGTCTCCCTGGGTAGAGTGTTGTGACATCACAACTCATAGCAACCACCAACTTCTGGGCTTAAGCAATTCTCTTGCCTCAGCTTCCCAAGTAGCTGGGACTAAAGGTTCCTGCCACAACACCCAGCTACTTTTTGGTTGTAGTTGTCATTGTTTGGCTGGCCCAGGCTGGATTCGAACCTGCCAGCTTTGCTGTATGTGGCTGGTGCCTTAGCTGCTTGAGCTACAGGTGCTGAACCACATCGTGTTCCTTTTTACAAGTGTGGCGTAGTCTTCTATTTATTTGGTTTGTCTCTAATTTCTCACAATAATGTTTAATGGCATTATTTTGTACAGAACAGAAATCTGTACCTTTTTTTCTTAAATTTATTCCTAGGTGATGGAATGTTTTAAGTTTATATAAATAGTATTTTTTTCTCTTTTTTGGCTTGGTTTGTTACTGGTATATACAAAAATAGTTTAATTTTTACTCTGATCTCTCTTGAAAAATTACATATTTCTACTATGAGTTTGTAGAATCTTCTCAATGTCCTACATGTATCATTACGTTATTTTTACAAAATGACATTTATATTTTTTCCTATTCATTTACATTTTCTCATCTTATTGCATTGGCTAGACTCTTCATGCTAATATTGAAGAGAAATGGTGATAGCGTTCATTATCATTGCCCTGATCTCAGAGAAAAATTTCAATATTTTAGCATTATTTGATGCTTGCTATAATATTTTTTTCTGTGGAAATTAGGATTTAAACCATCTTCTATTTCTACTTTTCTTAGAATTTACAATATAGTTGTGCATCAATATTCATGGTGGGATTAGTTTCACTTTCTCCCACAGGTACCAAAATCCAGGGATGCTCAAATTCTTTATACAGTATATAGTATAGTACAATATTTGCATGTAATGTATCTTACACTCCTGTAAACCTAAAATCATTTCTATATTTCTTATAATATCTAATACAATGTAAATATTATTTTTTATGTGAATTAGTTTCCATTGTTGATTTTTTATTTTTTCCTAATATTTTCAATCTGTGATTGGTTTAATCTGTAGATGTGGAGTCTGCAGCTAACAAGAGCCAACTATATATATTATGAATTATGTATTGGTTTTTATTTATTTGCTACATAAAGCATTACCACAAAGTTAATGACTTCAAACAACAACCATTTGTTAGCTCTCAACTGTATAGTTCAGAAATTTGCCAGGAAGTATCTTGGTTCTCTTCCCAGAGCATTGCAAAGCTGAAATCAAAGTGCTGGCTGTACTGAGTTTTTATTTGGAAGATTTAGGAAAAAAATCTGTTCCTTCTTTAAGCCAGCAATGTTCCATTGAATCCTTCTCATGATTTAAATCTTTACTTTTTCTTATCTCTGACCAGTAGGATTAAAGGACCATGTGATTTGATCTGGCTCACCTAGATAATTTCATGATAATAAGGTTAATTCATCTGGAGACTTACTTCTGCAAGATTTCTCCACTACCCCACCTAAGTAATATTTGATTGACTAACTGGGAGAAAATGTGTATACTTAGAGGCTAGGAATCCTTGGGTTCATTTTACAATTTCGCCTACCCTAAATTATATTAAGAGAATTCCCCCCACATCTACTGAAATGACCATTTAACTTTTTTCTTCTTTAATTAATGTAATGGATTACAAGGACTGTTTTTTGGAGGTTCAACTTACTTGTGTCCCTGGGATGAACACAACACAGTTTTCATATGCAGTCCTGCAAATCTGTTTCTGTATTTGATTTACTAAAATTTTTGCTGAAGTTTTTTGCATTAGTTCTTTCTTTTTTATAAAGTTTTTTTTTTTTCCGCTTACAAAATCAAGGAGATATTAGATGCATCACTTGAGTTTTTGAATTTTTAATTCTTTTTTTCTCTGAGACTTGGCATAAGATGGGCATGATACTTAACTGTCAATTAATGACAAGCATATGTTCTAAGAAATGTATCCTTAGGAAATTCCATCATTGTGCAAACATCATAGAATGTACCTGCCGAAACTTTGATAGTACAGCCTGCTGTACACCTGAGTTATATGGTATACTTCACTGAACCTAGGCTACAATTTTGTATAGCATGTCACCATACTGAATAAGCAATTTTATACAATAGCATTTTTGTATATAAACATATTTCAATGTAGAAATTATATAGCAAAACATGTTTTTATAATTTTATGGGACCACCATATATATAATGTGTACATCATTGATGGTGTCAATATATTAATATGATGCATAGCTGTATTTCAAATTTAGAATTTTGGAAGATTTTTTTTGGGGGGGAAACACAAATATATTCAAGGGAGGGAGGAGGAAGGAAAGAAAGGGGAGGTGGAGGTGGGAAGGGGTTTAGTAAATTCTCACCTCATGTACACAATGTAAGGGTATTCAACCCACCCCTGGGTGAAAGGCTCAATTACAACTTGAACTTTACCTTAGAAACACAAAAAGGTAATCTAATGATTTGTACCCTCATATTAATCTGAAATTTAAAAAATGATACAGAACTGTACTGATAAGGTCATGTAAATATGAAGATTTTTCTTTTTTTTTTTTTTTTGAGATGGAGCCTCAAGCTATCCCCCTGGGTAGAGTGCCATGGCATCCCAGCTCATAGCAACCTCCAACTCCTGGGCTCAGGCGAGTCTCCTGCCTCTGCCTCCCAAGTAGCTGGGACCACAGGCGCCCGCCACAACGCCTGGCCATTTTTTGGTTGCAGCCATCATTGTTGTTTGGCGGGTCCAGGCTGGGGATTCGAACCTGCCACCTTAGGTGTACATGGCTGGCGCCTAAGCTGATTGAGCCACAGGCGCCAAGCCTATACTGGTATTTATTAAGCTATAGAATGTAATATTATCTGTAATATAGTAAACAAAAGGTAGGTTGTAAAGAAACTGTACGTGAAAGCTACTGGTACCAAAATGCAGTCACTATGTCAAAACTCCACCAAATGGAGTCCGAAGACCATACCAAAATGTGGTCACTATTTCAAAACCTCACCAAATGGAGTCTGAAGACCGTAAAGGGGAGCATTCATGCAAAGGTACCCATGCCAGGTCTTATCACAAGACACTCTTGCACAAAGACCAATAAAAGGACTTATTGCAAGAACTTCCTCAAAATTTCAGTGTTCCAGTGAGGCTGCCTACACAGGAATGCTTGCCTAGGAATGGCTGTCTCCACCAACGAACGAATGTCAACTCCTACAATGAGCTTCTGTGATCTACAGACTTTGTTGCAAAGAAGGGTATGTGGATTTTTTTCTCTTTGTCTTAAAAATCTCCCTTTTGCCCCAGCACCCTTCTGATATGTCTCAGATCCATCATAGCTCACATAACCAGGATTGCCATCCCCTGCTATTCCCAAATAAACTGTTTGCTTTGGAGAGTCATTCTGTAACTTATTTTAGGTTGACATAGCTAACTAGAGAAAAGTTTTAACAAGTGGTTAGGGCAGAATAATTCCTTAAAAATAATTCTCAAGTATACATATAAATTTTGTCATTTTCACAGTATGACAAAATAAAAAATATATAACATCCCACATGGTCTAGCAGGTGGGATAAAAAAATAAAAAACATATACAGTAGAATCTCTGTAAATTGACCACCTAAGGGACTGTAACAAAATGGTCAACAGACAGAGGTGATCAATGTAAAGAACTAGGCCTACTGTACTGATAGGTATATGTGGTGCAAGTCTGGTTTATTAAAATTAGGTCAACTTAAGGAGGGGGGTCAGTATAGGGAGGTGATCAACTATGGAGGTTCTACTGTATATAGTTTCTTTGTATTGTTTGTTTGTTTAGCCAGAATGTGTTTATTTAATATATATCACAATGGTTCAACCAGAGACTTAATTTAAAAAACAGAAACAAAATAAAAATAATACCATAGTTAAAGATAGGAGGCTGAATAGCCTGGGTTGGGGCTTGGGCTGGATACCTGGTTTGAGGAGGTTTCTTACAGGCACTTCTTAAAAGCTGTGGGTTTTTTCCAGAGCTCAGCAGCATGTGTGTTCAAAGGCTGTGATGTTGGGTTCTTATAGCAGGCTCTGGCTGTAAAGCAAGATGGTCCTAACATCATACATGGCAGACCACTTGTTCTTCAGGATGTCCAGGCAGATGTTACCCTGAGTGTCCACACTGGGATATAGCAGGGCATGAGGAACTTCACTGCTGGGCCATGGAAGCCACTGGGGAACTCTAGGGAGAGCTTATACTTCGGGACCTCATATAATGTGCCAGCTGCTCCATGGATGGTCTCTACCCATTTGAAAAGGTTGTCTAATTCAAAGAGGGCAGAAATTCCTTTGTCAACAGACAACATGAGGGTCATCAGCTCATGCTATATACAGCCTTTTGCCCATGGGGTCCCAAGCAGCACCCCTCCTGGGCTTGACTCCTTTATGGACTGCTGTGATGTTGGGCATCAGCTGGGTTGAGGTTTGGGAAGGCTATTGGGGCAGGTCTGGCAGGGAGACAGGAACTCTGGAAAACAGGGCCACAAATGCAAATGTATATGGTTTCTGCCATTTGCTGGCACACAGCTCTTAAAACCTTTGGAACCTCTAAGGTAATTTTTTTGTATGCTAATGAATGACTGGAGCCTGGGGCATCCTAATTAGTGTAGGGATAGAAGCTGGTTGCCAGGTGAAACCACCAAGTGAGTAGTGTTGAAACTTTCAGCCACACCTTCTACCTGACCTCTAAGGAGGTAAAGGGGTTGATAGTTGAGTTAGCCACTAATAGCCAGTAGTTTAAACATACCAACATAAAGAAGCCTCCATAAAAAACCCAAACAACAAAATGCAAAGAACTTTTGGATTGCTGAATACCTCAAGGCACTGAGGGGATGGTGCACACAAAGAGGGTGTGGAAGCTCTGCACCCTTTCCTCATACCTTGCACTATACATCTCTTCCATCTGGCTGCTCCTGAGTTATTAATATATCCTTTTAAAAGAGCTAAAGTAGACCTTTCATTTGATCCCACAATCCCACTACTAGGTATCTACCCAGAAGGGAAAAAAAAAATGATTTTACCGTAAGGACATTTGTACTAGAATGTTTATTGCAGCTCAATTCACAATTGCCAAGATGTGAAAACAACCCAAGTGCCCATCAACCCATGATTAATAAGTTATGGTATCTACATTGCATCTTACAAGGATACATGTGAAACTTACTAAATGTAAGAATATAAATGTAGAATATAAATGTCTTAACACAATAACTAAGAAAATGCCATGAAGGCTGTGTGAACCAGTTTGATGAAAACATTTCAAATTGTATATAAAACCAGTACATTTTACCTCATGACTGCATTAATGTACACAGTGATGATTTAATAAAAAAAAATGATATAACAATTACTCCTACTTGTCATTTTTTAATATGGCATAC
>CAUYQV010042718.1:0-22183 GCA_963574575.1 Galagoides demidoff | reverse complement strand
TTGAGACAGAGCCTCAAGCTATCCCCCTGGGTAGAGTGCTATAGCATCACAGCTCACAGCAACTTCCAACTCCTGGGCTCAAGTGAGTCTCCTGCCTCCGCCTCCCAAGTAGCTGGGACCACAGGTGCCCGCCACAACGCCTGGCCATTTTTTGGTTGCAGCCATCATTGCTGTTTGGCGGGCCTGGGCTGGGGATTCAAACCCGCCACCTTATGTGTACGTGGCTGGTGCCTTAGCAGATTGAGCCACAGGCGCCAAGCCAATAATCCCATTCTTAAAAAACAGTTTCAAGCCAGGCTATGTGATTGTGATGCCATTGCACTCCAGCCTGGCTGAGAGCGAGTTTTTTTTTTTTTTTTTTTTTGAGACAGAGCCTCAAGCTGTCCCCCTGGGTAGAGTGCCATGTCATCACAGCTCATAGCAACCTCCAACTCCTGGGCTCAAGCGAGTCTCCTGCTTCCGCCTCCCAAGTAGCTGGGACCACAGGCGCCCACCACAACGCCCGGCTGTTTTTTGGTTGCAGCCATCATTGTTGTTTGACGGGCCTGGGCTGGGGATTCGAACCCGCCACCTTAGGTGTACGTGGCTGGCGCCTTAGCCGATTGAGCCACAGGCGCCAAGCCGAGATTTTCTCTTAAACAAAAATTTTTTTGAGACAGTCTCAAGCTGTCACCCTGCATTGAGTGCTATAGCAACACAGCTCACAGCAACCTCAAACTCTTGGGCTTTAGTGATTCTCTTGCCTCAGCCTCCCAAGCAGCTGGGACCACAGGTGCCTGCTACAACATCCAGCTATTTTGTTGTAGTTGTCCTTTGGCAGGCCTGGGCTGGGTTTGATCCCTGCCAGCTCTGATGTATGTGGCTGCTGCCCTAGCCGCTGAGCTACAGGCCTCTCTTAAAAATTTAAAGTAAAAAAAAAAAAGAAAGAAAATTAAAGTGACCATAATCTTCCCATTGTTGGTTTGAGACCCAAATATACATCTTTGTCACTTGTTACAAGTGACTCAAGAAATAAATGTAGGAAAAGAATACTAAAAGTGTGCCTCCTAGTGGTGGGACGAAGAGCTGATTATTTTTCTGCTTTTGTATTAGACCTTTCTGTACTTTTTTTTTTTCCAAATTATTCATTGATCATTAGTAAAATGAGTTCAAAAGCTATTATGTTCAACATTGCCTTAATAGAGGACAAGGACTGTATCTGTTTTGACTATTACAAACCCAGTACACAACAATGTCCAGTGTGGAGTGGAACTTAGTATTTGCCCAATCAATGACTATGTCTGTTCCCATCTGCCTCCTTTGCTTAGCAGGGAACACTCTAAATGGCAATACCAGCCCAGGCAGGGGGAGAAGCCCAGATATTCTTGCCTCCCATGAACCCCAATTAAGCACCTGATGTACATACTTTTGGACAAAATTAGTAAACTTTATTTAAACTTCAAAAAAATAAAATAACAGACAAAAGGCAGCTTTAGCTTTGTTCTTTCCAAGGATCAGAAGCTCTCAGACCCAGAGCAGGAACTACCCCCTAAAAAGTTAAAATACCCTTACCCCCCCCACCCCCAATCAAACAACAGTCCAGAAAGGATCTTCAATTTGGGGACAGGCCTGGGGTAGGTGGGGTAGAAAGGAGACCACCACTGGATCGGTGGGTTCTGAGACAGCACAAGTGGAGAACAAGACAAGAAGCTCTATCGTAAATGGGATTGAGAACTTCAACAGGAACTTTGTCACAAGGAGTTATGTACAAGGTAGCTGGGCTGGGTTGTGCCCCAGGGAAGCGAGAGGACCACAGAGCCCCTAAGAGCTGTCTTGGGCTCTATCCTGCTGCCGCTGAGCCCGGAACACCTTCAGTTCTCCTCATCACTGTCATCTGGGCTGATGGCCGGGCTTGTGAGGCTATAGGTGGGGCTGGTGGGTGAGTAACCAGGGGAAGTGGGGGAGTAGGTAGAGCCTTTGGGAGAGGTGGGCGAGTAGGTGGGGCTGGTGGGCGAGTACTTAGGGGAAGTGGGTGAGTAAGTGGGGCTAGTAGGTGAATACTTAGGGGAGGTTGGGGTATAGACTGGAGAGGTTGGGGAATAAGTAGGGGATGTTGGGGAGTACTTGGGGGTTGTGGGTGAATAGGTGGGGCTGGTAGGAGAGTACTTAGGAGAGGTGGGTGAATATTTGGGGCTGGTAGGTGAGTACTTGGGAGAGGTTGGGGTATACTCTGGTGAGCTGGGACTGTAGGAAGGACTGGTTGGGGTATACTTGGGCGAGGTAGGGCTGTAGCTGGGAGAGCTGGGGCTGTAGCTGGGAGAGCTTGGGGTATAGGTTGGAGACTGTGGTGTATACCGTGGGCTGGAAGGAGAGTAGCTGGGTGAGGTGGGGGAGTAGCTAGGTGAGGTGGGGGAGTAGCTTGGAGAGGTTGGGCTATAGTTAGGGCTGGTTGGTGTGTAGTTGGGACTAGTAGGTGAGTAGCTGGGGGATGTTGGGCTGTAGCTAGGTGATGTTGGGGTATAATTTGGACTGGTTGGAGAATAGTTAGGGCTAGTGGGTGAATAACTTGGGGAAGTGGGTGAGTAGCTGGGAGATGTAGGTGAATAGCTTGGAGAGGTCGGTGAGTAACTGGGGGAAGTAGGGGAATAGCTGGGTGAAGTTGGTGAGTAACTGGGAGATGTCGGGGAGTAGCTGGGAGAGGTGGGGGAATAGCTTGGAGAGGTAGGTGAATAGCTTGGAGAAGTGGGTGAGTAGCTGGGGGAGGTTGGGGAATAGCTGGGAGATGTAGGGCTATAGTTGGGACTTGTCGGGGAGTAGGATGGAGACGTTGGGGAATAGGAGGGTGAAGTAGGAGAGTAAGAAGGGCTCTGAGGTGTGTAGCCTCCTGGAGAGCGGGGCTCATAGGCGGGTGATGTTGGTGAATAGCTGGGAGACATGGCACCACCTGTGGGAAAGAAGCCAACAGAGGAGATAAGTGTTGGAAAGCCTCACACAGAAGGAAGGACCAAGAAGGAAATGAACCTGTCCTGCAAGATGGTGAAAACTCACCTGGTGAGGGGATGTACGGGCTTGAAGGGCCTGGTGAGCCTGGTGAGCCTGGTGTAGGGGACCAGGCAGGGGAGTAACCTGGGCTGAAGCCACTGGCATCTGAAGCAGCACTGGGAGAGAAGCCGGCTGCTCCTGGGGTCATTCCACTCCCTGCAGAGTTAGAAAAAAATGTTAAAGCCAGAGCTACAGCCAGCACCCCCTACCACACACAGCTTCCCCCACCCCTCAGTGGCCTCTGCAGTTCCAATAATGGGCACTACTCATGACTTCAGCCCACCCTCCTCTGAGCCACCTCAAGGGCCCTCTTCCTGTGCCAGGTTACTCACCAACACTGGGAGACCAGGCACCATAGGCTGGGGTTGCACCCTGGTTCCAGGGTGTCATGGCAGGAGAGATTCCTCCCATGGGACTGGGTGCTGAGCCAAAGAACATGCCAGTGGCTGTGAAAAGGCACATAGGGACTCATGAGGAACAGGAACAGCACCCAGAACTGGTGACACCCTTCCACCCACCCACAGCCTGCCTCGTATCCAACCAGGCCTGTGTAGCTGAGGCCCTCATACTCACGTCCAGCAGCTCCCAGGACGGGAATATTGGTGGGGATCTCCATGCCATACTTGCACTTCTCTGCATCAAGCAGCAGGTCAAAACAGCCAGTGCCAGCTGGTGCTAGCTGACCCAGCATGATATTCTCAGAGACCCCCTTCATGGGGTCGCTCTCGCCGTGTGCAGCTGCTTCCATAAGTACATCCACCTGAACAGCAGGGTACAGGTCTCACTTGATGCCTCTGCATAATACACCCAGGCTGCTCCAGAATCATCACAGCCCAGCTGCCCCATGCCCACTGTGTATTCATGCACAGGTGCCTTTCCTCCCACAGCTCTCCCTCCGTCCACCCTGCTCCAAGGTCCCGCTGTTACCGTTTCCTCAAAGGAACATTTCATGAGAGGTCCAGTGTCCTGGCGGTTGACTCCGTGTCGGGTGATGGCCATTAAGTGGCCACGACAGGTCATGGTATCACACAAGAGAGCCAAGTGCCGGTAATTGACATAGGAGCCATCAAAGGAGATGACATGGTAGAGCTCCCGCTCCAAGGCTTTCCGCACAGCTTCAATGCCCAGCACCTGGCATGAGATGAGGGGAGGGTCAGGACTCAGCCACCACCCAGACAATCCAGAGTGGACCAGAAGTGTATCCCACATTCAGAAATGGATTCAGGCAGAAACAAATCAGAACTTGAGGGTGTCCTATGAGAGGGAAGCACAGCACGAGGGGCCTGAAAGCCAGAGATCCAAGAGAGGCCGCTGGGTGGGGTACTTGGGGCTCACCGTGAAGATCTCTACAATGTCATTGGATGTGGTGCGCACAGGGTCCACATCCTTCTCACTCAGCACCCGCATCAAGCTCACGCCATCTGTCTCCAGGATCCACTCCTGCAAGGCCTTGAACTCCCCATCCTCTGTGATGATGATCTTCTTCTTGTTGTCTGTCTGTGGCAAGTGCATGTACACCTGGAGGGGGACAGAGCATGTTCAGGTTGGGCAGGGAGGCTTGGTGGGGGGAAGCAGGTGGGGGAGGGCTGTGGGGAAGGGCGGGCTGACCTTGCTGATCTGCTCAATGCCCTGCAGGGTCATATCTGTCAGCATGTTGGACTCGATGCAGCGCAGGAAAACGTCATCATCCATCTTGTCCACCACCTCTTCCTCCTGCAATGAGAGTGAGGTTGAGACTCTGAGAATCCTCTGCTCTCTTCCCCAGCTCTTGCCCAAACACTATAGCCTCCTCAAGAACCTCAAGAGTCAGCTGCCAGAGCTTGTTCCTCAGTTCCAGGGAGGCTACTTTTTACCATGATTTTACAATATTAAAAGAAACCCACATCCCACCACCCCAACAAGATTTCCACTTTTTCTTTTTTTTTGAGACAGACTCTCACTTTGTCACCCTTGATAGAGTGCCATGGCTACATAGCTCACAGCAACCTCAAACTCTTGGGCTCAAGCAATTCTCTTGCCTCTCAAGTAGTGGGACTGCAGATGCCCACCACAATACCCAGCTATTTTTAGAGACAGGCAGGGTCTTGCTGTGGCTCAGGCAATCGACCCGCCTCAGTCTCCCAAGTGCTGAGATTACAGGCATGAGCTACCACGCAGTTTAACAATTTTCTATGTTTAATATACCAAGTTTCCCCTTGGATCCCCTTTACCTCTTGCATCTTGTTTTCATCACTGTTCATGATGCGAATACGGAGTACCAGCTTCTCTGCATTATCATCATTAAAGATGCAATTCAGGTCATCACCAAAGCCTAGTGGGGATAAGGATGAGCCATGAGAAGCACTGCATTTAACAGAACTTGCTTCCTGGCCACTGTCCACTTGCAGCTCTCTCTTGTGGCTCCCCTTCCTTCTCATAGATCCTCCCCCTTACAAAGAGGGAAGGGGTATATTTACAAGGGAAATAGAGTACAGAGGAGACATGGAGAGTCTGAGGACCAGAGAACAGCAACTCAGGAGAAGAGATGCCTTGAAGGAACAGAACTGGTACATGGGTAGTAGTGAGGATGGGTGGCTCTCTCAGAACACAAGTGCTGTGAACACAACAAAATCAGGAGCCCAGGCAGGGCTAGCTGGGTGGGCCCTCCCAGCCTCACCAGCATTGATCTTCTCAGCAATCTGCTCCATGGTTAGCTTCCGGTCAGTCATATGCTTTCGGTCCAGCTCCACTCGTAACAGCCAGGGGGAGATTCGGGCCACATCAAAGTCAGGCATCTCATAGTAGACATTCACCCACTCCTGATCCTCTGCCACCACCGTGCTTTGGGGGTTGGGGTCATAGTAGATGGCTGTGTTGGCAGTCACCTTCCTCAGGGTTGTATGCTCCAGGCGGCACAGAATGTCCTGAGAAGATAGAGATTCGTGACATAGGAATCTGGGTAGCTCCGAAGCCTCTTAAAACCCTCCTATTACTGAATACTGAAAGAAGAGGAGGGAAAAGAAAACAAACCCCTCCTTCAAAGGAATCCCAAACCCTTTATTCAAGTTCACTTTCTTTTCTTCCAGCTAAGAAACACATTGCTCCCAATCCCTACCTTGGCCCTCTCAGCATCTCGAGCAGATTGGCCCAACAAGAAGACAGTAAGTGAGGGGGTCTTTGGCTTCTTGGAAATGTTGATGAGCTCTTTAAGTCGGGGTACACCCAGAGTCACATTTTTGGCAGACACACCAGCGTAGTGGAAGGTGTTCAGGGTCATCTGGGTGGCAGGTTCACCGAGGGACTGTGCAGCCAGAGCTCCCACCATTTCCCCAGGATGGGCCTACGGAAAAGCTGGCATCAGACAAAGCAGACCCCTTTCTTCCGATGAATGAGAGAGTAGGGTGGGGTCAGAGCTGGTACTACATGCTAGTCCTTTTTTTTTTTTGGCCGGGGTTGGGTTTGAACCCATCACCTCTGGCATATGGGGCCAGTGCCCTACCTTTTTGAGCCACAGGCGCCGCCCCCAGTACATGCTAATCTTAAAAGGATATGGGCAAATAAGCTTGGAAAAAGCAGAGACACTTAACAAATTTATCTTATTTGATCATTCCTTCCTCAGACAGACCCCATTTACAGCACCCCATTTGGGACCTGTGTGTTCAAGTTACAGAGTAAATCTTCATTTTTTCAATACTCAGCTAAATAGGAAGCTCCCCATATGTATCATTTTAATAGACATATCATAAAATTTAACCTTTTAATTGAAATCATGTAGTATGTAGCCTTCTCAGACTAGTTTCTTCCACTAAGTTATATGCATTTAAGGTTCATCACTATTTTTTTGCGGCTTGATAGTTCATTATTTTTTATTGCTAAATGATATTCACTTGTACAGACAGCATTCTGTTTATTCATTCATTAATGGAAATTTAGGTTGTTTTCACAGGCTGGATGTCATAACACAGCCGTGGGCACTTGGGTATAGGTGTTTGTTTTCAATTCTCTTAGGTATATATGTAGAAGTGAAAATGCTGAGCCATATGGTAACTCTACCTTTTGAAGATCAGCCAGACTATTTCCCAAAGCCATTGCACCTTTCTTGCCAGCAATGTCTGAGGGTTCCAACTTTTCCACAATCTTGAGACATGTTACTTTGTTTGTTTTGGATCATAATTATCCCAATGAATGTGAGGTAGTTTGATCTGAATTTTCCTGATGGCTAATGATGTTGAGAATCTTTTCATGAATTTACTGATCATTTACAGGCTAACTGTTCCTCTTTGGGGAAATATAAATAGCTCCCATTCTGTGCATTACCTTTTCACCTTCTTTTTAGACAGTCTCATGTTACCCTTGGTAGAGTGCTGTGGCATCACAGCTCAGAGTAACCTCAAACTCTTGGGCTTAAGTGATTCTCTTGCTTCAGCCCCCAAAGTAGCTAGTGCTATAGGCGCCTGCCACAACACAGGAGTATTTTTATTTTTCCCTTACAATTGTCATTGTTTGGCAGGCCCAGGCCAGGTTCGAACCCACCAGCTTCAGTGTATATGGCTGGTGCCCTAGCCACTGAGCTATAAGTGCCGAGCCATATTTTCATTTTCTTGATAGTGTCCTAAAAAGCATGCAAGTTTTCAATTTTGATTTAGTCTAATTTATCTATTTTTTGTTTTGGTTGCTTATGCTTCAGAAGCTATATCTAGAAATTCGTGTCCTATAGGGTTCATGATTCTGACAACTTAACCTCATGTTTTCTTCTAAGAGATTTACAGTTTTCGCTCTTAATTGAGGTTTTATGTATGGTATGAGATAAGGATCCAACTTTAATCTTTTGCCCATGATAACCAGTTGTCCCACCTCACCACTTGCTGAAAAGTCTGTCTACTCTTTCTCCATTTAATTGCCCTGGCACTCTTGTCAAAAGTCAAATGACTGTGGGGCAGGTCATTTGCACTCTGGGAGGCTGAGATGGGAGAATTACTTGAGCTCAGGTCAAGATCAGCAGAGCAAGAGCAAAATCCTATCTCTGTTAAAAATAGAAAAAATAGCTTCATATTGCAGTGGGCACCTCTGTCCCAGCTACATAAAAGGCAGCGGCAAGAGGATTGCTTGAGCCTATAAGTTTGAGGTTGCTGTGAGCTATAATGATGCCACTGTACTCAACTAGGTGCAACAGAGTAACAGAGTGAGACTCTGTCTCAAAAAAAAAATTCAAATGACCGTAATGTGAGGGTGTATTTCTATACTCTCAATTCTATTCTATTGGTCTATTTATGAATCCTGATGATAGTAGCATCCTGTCTCAATTACTGTAGCTCTGTAGTTAAGTTCTGAAATCAGGGAATGTGAGATCTCCAATTCTGTCATTTTTATTTATTTATTTTTTTCTGAGACAGAATCTGAAGCTGTTGCCCTGGGTAGAGTCACAGCTCACAGCATCTCAACCTCTTGGGCTTAAATGATTCTCTTGCCTCAGACTCCCAAGTAGCTGGGACTACGAGGTGCCCATCACAATGCCCAGCTATTTTTTGGTTGTAGTTGTCATTGTTGTTTGGCAGGCCCAGGCTGGATTCGAACCCGCCAGCTCTGGTATACGTGGCTGGCACCCTAGCCACTGGGCTACAGGCACCGAGCCTATATATATATTTTTTTTGTTTGTTTGTTTGTTTGAGAGTCTTACTTTGTTGCCCCTTTGGTAGAGTCCCATGGCATCATAGCTCATAGCAACCTCTAATTCTTGGGCTCAAGCAATTCTCTTGCCTCAGCCTCCCAACTAGCTGGGACTATAGGTGCCCACCACAATACTTGACTATTTTTAGAGGCAGGGTCTCACTCTGGTTCAGGCTGATTTCAAACCTGTGAGCTCAGGCAATCCACCCGCCTCAGCATCCCAGAATGCTGAGATTACAGGTGTGAGCCACCGCGCCTAGCCACTGAAGTCTTTAATTTCTTTCAATGGTATTTCATAGTATTCCCTAATGCATTTTAATTACTTAATTATAAAACTAAATTTATAGTAAACAGATTCAGAGTCATACCTGTAATTATAATGCTTTCCCCTCCTTCCGTTATCCTGTAAAATCTTTTTCTTTTTTTAATTGAGACAGAGTCTTATTTTGTCACCCTCGGTAGAGTGCTGTGGTGTCACAGCTCACAACAACCTCAAACTTTTGGGCTCATGCAATTCTCTAGCCTCAGCCTCCCTAGTAGCTCTCTCTACTGGCACCTGCCACAATGCCCAGCTGTTTTTTTTTTTTGTTTAGCAGGCCCATGCCAGGTTTGAACCCACCAACCCCGGAACATGCAGCCGGAGCCCTAACCACTGAGCAACAGGTGCCCATCCTATCCTATAAAATCTTTTCTTTTTTTAGAGACAGAATCTCACTTTGTGGCCCTCCATAGAATATGGTGATATCACAGCTCACAGCAACCTCTAACTCTTGGGCCCAAGTGATTCTCTTGCCTCAGCCTCACAAGTAGCTGGGACTACAGGTACCTGCCACAGTATCTGGCTATTTTTAGAAGTGGGGTCTCGCTCTGGCTCAGGCCGGTCTCATCCACCTCAGCCTCCCAGAGTGCTGGGATTACAGGTGTGAGCCACTGCACCTGGCCTATCCTGTGAATCTTTAAAGACAGTGAAGGCATGTTCTAATATCTGTAAATATCATTTCTACTTCCTTCAACTTTCCACTTCTATCTAAATTTAAATGCTGCACATAGCAGCCATTTTAGGAAAATAAATAATACTCCCAGTCATGGTCATGTCACTTCTTTTTCTGTATGGCATCACTCTTTCCAAGCCTCAGTTTTTGTCTCTACAAACTGAGACTAATAATTCCTCCCCTACTATGGTCATCTTAGAATTGCTAATGGTATAAAGGCATAACATGCCAAACACAGGACTTGGTACACAACAGTCTCAATATGAATAATTAGGTGACTGTGAACAGAAGTGGACTGTTTTTGGAAACCAGAAAGTCAATAGGTAAAAGAAAAAAAAACAAAGCTAAGGTGAGAAGTATAACACTCACAATGGCTTGGTTGAACTTGGACTCTATCTCCCCAAGCAGCCAGTCAAAGGCTTCTCCACTAAGCCGAAACTCCTCAGCCATGCGGCGGGAGCACAGTGTGGACCGCAGGTGGATGTTGAAGAGCAATGTGGCATTCTCTTGGGCCTGCCGGCTAAGTGGGTCATCCCCATTCACAATCACTAGCTTCTTGCTCAATTCCTTTACTCCTGGAGCCAAAAGAGGATAAAGAGATCATTAGACCAGGGCCCAGCAGACTCCTGTATCCCATCCTAACCTGAAGCAAGTACTTACCCTCTACCACTTTGATAGGGTGCAGGTCAGAAGGAAGGCGAGGGTTGATGTGGAATATTTTCTGAGCGTTCCAGATCATGCGCAGCAGGTTACAAGGGAGGACAACCTGAGGGAGGACTGTGAGTCAGGGGACAGTCATCCAATCCAGGACAGCCCTTATCTTAGTGTAGCACTTCCCACTCACACACACCTTGCTGTCACCAGTTGGGAAAATGACCCTGAGCACCTCCCGATCCTCACGCATCTGCTCAAATTCACGCTCCAACTCATTCTGTATGTGTGCATTGCTTAGCACATCCTTCACCAGATCTTCCTGCAGAGTGCGCCGCAAGGCCCTCTCATTGGTATAATCAAAGCGGAACCTGCAAAGTAGCAAGGGGTAGAGTTGGGACAGGTGGGCTCTGGGACCAGATCTCTACAGCAGCACCAGGTACAGGATTTAAGGGGCCAAGAAATGTAAGCTCCAGGACCAAGGACTGCCAATGAGACCTGAGTTTATGTGCCTGCACATCTGTTATTTGAACTGTGCCTCAGGGAAAAACGGAAGACCAATCTCAAATCTGCCTCCATTCACCTCCCTGCCCCACAACACACGTTTGTTTCATAAGGGTAGGGAAAGGACACTAAAAGCTAAGGTCCTCAGCAAGATACATTGCAGGCCATATCTCTGGGGAGGGGCAGGAATCCTACTGCTCAGGTGAAAGCCAGCCCCTTCCCGCCTTCTCACTTCTTCTCAAAAGCCTTGTTGGAAGGCTTAAGCGTAGCCAAGTTCTGGAATTCAACACTCTCGCCTGCCAGGCCATCCTCGCCATAGCGCAGCTGCACCACCTGGTTGATAGAGTTCCGCACTGTAGCATCATATTTCACCATCACTGACTCCATGGACTTGATCAGCCGCCGCTGGATATATCCTGGGGGAGGAGGGGGAGGCAAACAATTACAGCCTTTGATGAAGCCCAAGGTCTAGTCTGGGGCCTTAACCTCCTTGATTCCCAAAAAAGCCAGCTAGTGAAACCATCCCCATGTGACAGACTGGGAGCAGAGCCCCTGAGGCTCTATCCCTGCATCATGTGATGCTATAAAACAATCAGAACAATGGCTTGGTTGGTGCCTGTAGCTCAGTGGCTAAGGCACACACACCAGAGCTGGCGGGTTCAAATCCAACCCAGGTCTGCCAAAGAACAATGACAACTCCAACCAAAAAATAGCCAGGTGTGTGGCAGGCACCTGTAGTCGCAGCTACTTGGGAGGCTGAGACAAGAGAATTCCTTAAACCCAAGAGTTTGAGGTCACTGTGAGCTGTGACACCACAGCACTTTACAGAGCGCAGCATAGTGAGACTCTGTCTCAAAAAAAGAAAACAATCAGAACTAGGGCATTTGCCTAATTTTTGAACCTCTATTCATCCCCCATAAGCCAAAATCACACCTCTGAGAACAAAGGCCTTTAGCCTACAGTGTAACTGTCAGGGATTTCTCAACCTATGGCATTCCCCAGTACCACCCCATAAAAGAACACTGAAAAGGCCTCACCAGTTTCAGCTGTCTTGACAGCTGTGTCAATGAGCCCTTCACGACCCCCCATGGCATGGAAGAAAAATTCAGTGGGTGTGAGGCCAGCTAGGTAGGAGTTTTCCACAAAGCCACGGCTCTCGGGCCCATAATCATCCTTGATGAAGTGAGGCAGAGTCCGGTGCTTGAATCCAAAAGGAATCCGCTTGCCTTCCACATTCTGCTGCCCGACAACAGCAATGACCTGGGAAACAGAAAAGGCAGGTACATCTAACTCCCTTTGCCTTAAGAGTTTAAGAGTTCCCAAGGTTTTCCTTCAACTCCTCACCCCCAACATGTACACACATCTGTCTTTCTCCCCCAAACCTCAGTGTGGCTCCTTACCTGGGAGATGTTGATTTTGGAACCTTTAGCTCCAGACACTACCATAGACTTGAAGTTGTTGTACTCGGACAGGGATTTCTGGGCAGAGGAGCCAGTCTTATCTCGGGCATCATTAAGAATACGGTTCACCTGATTCTCAAACGTCTGTCGCAAAGTATTTCCTGGGGTGGGCTCTAGTTCATTGTTATGAGCCTTCTCAATGACCTGGAGGCACAGTTCTCAGTGAGACATCAATCCCCTTCCCTCTAGCCCTTACAGCTCCCTCCACTCTTGGTGATAAGTTTGAAGTCCCCTTATTCATTCTCTGCCATTTTTTTTTTTTTTTGAGACAGAGTTTCACCTTGTCACCCTTTGTAGAGTGTCATGGCATCACAGCTCACAGCAACCTCCAGCTCTTGGGCTTAGGCAATTCTCTTGGCTTAGCCTCCCGAGTAGTGCCCACCACAACACCTGGCTACTTTTTGTTGCAGTTTGGCCAGGGCTGGGTTTGAACCCACCACCCTCGGTATATGGGGCTGGCACCCTACTCACTGAGCCACAGGCGCTGCCCAAGCCATTTTTGTTTTAATTCAGACAGAATCTTACTTTGTTGCCCTCGATAAGAGTGCCATGGCATTATAGCTCACAGCAACCTCAAACTCATGGACTCAAGGATTCTCTTGCCTCAGCCTCTCTAGTAGCTGGGACTATAGGTACCTGCCACAATGCCTGGCTATTCTGTTATTGTTGTTGTTTTAGCAGGTCTAGGACAGGTTTGAACCCACCAGCCCTGGTGCATGTGGCCGGCACCCTAACTGCTGAGGTATAGGCGCATGCCTCGTTCTCCGCCATTCTTCCATCTCACCTCTATTACATCCTGTTTGGCTTTCTTAATAGTGTTCTGAATGTCTTGGTAAGTCTTAGAGTCAGCAATGGAGTCCCCAATGCCAATGGTATGACCTAGAGATGAGGAGAAACATCAGAAACACCCTCTTTGGATTCCTAAGAAACATGGATGCAACTGTAGCCAAGAGACAGAGAGATCCCAAATCCCATGAGGAAAACAAAAGAATGGGAGAATAGTAAGAAGTGGAAGAGGATTCAGAGAGGTACTGGTAGAGCCCATGAACTCACCCTCAATGAGGAGCCAGTTGTTAATGACTGTCTGAATGTTGGAGTAGAAGAGGCGAGTGATATCATGGCCCATCTCTAGGTAAGAGATATGGACCAGGGAGCCAGCTGATGTGCCCAACGACTTCTTACACAGGATGCCCATGATCAGCTCACCATTCTCTACCACCACCTATGGACAAGGTACCCACTCAGAGGCCCCATCTGGGCTCCCACATCCAAATCCCATCCCACATACCCAGAAGCCAAGCCTTACCTTGGTATCCCCAGGAGAGATGTGCTTATAAGGGCCACTGTCTTCATCATCAGGATGAGTGCTATGGGTACGAATACAATTGATGTGGCCGGGTATAATGAGGGAGAAGATCTGCTTGCCTGTCCACAGGGGCCGGGGCTTCAGGATGGCTGGCTGTGGGACCTTCCCGTCCCATGTGGACAAGAACATGAGGAGGTTCATCACTTCACCCTGTGAGACAAAAAAATAGAAAAACAAGAAGTCAGATAGGAGGTTCCACATCTCAGGAATGTGAGAACAATGTGAGAGGGAAGGTGGGGGGGCTTCCCTATTCCCCGGGGAAAGCCAACTTTTGGAGGTAAAGACACATCAGAAAAAATGTTTTCCTAACTTTTAATTAAAAAAAAAAAAACAGGGCAGTGCTTGTGGCTCAGTGAATACGGCACCAGTCCCATATACCAAGGGTGGTGGGTTCAAACCTAGCCCCAGCCAAACTACAACAAAAAATATCCAGGCGCTGTGGCAGATACCTGTAGTCCCAGCTACTCGAGAGGCTAAGGCAAGAGAATAGCCTAAGCCCAAGAGCTGGAGGTTGCTGTGAGCTGTGACACCACAGCAGTCTACTGAAAGTGACAAAGTGAGACTCTGTCTCTTAAAAAAATAAACAAATAAATAAATAAAAATAAAACAAATAAAATAGGGTGGTGCCTATGGCTCAAAGGAGTTGGGCTCCAGACCCATATATTGGAGGTGGTGGGTTCAAACTCAGCCCTGGCCAAAGAAACTGCAAAAAACTAAAAAAATAATAAATAAATCTCCTCCTTTATAAAAAAACAAACAAACAAATAAATAAAAACCCAGGCACCACCTGTGGCTCAAGGAGTAGGGCGCCGGTCCCATATACCAGAGGTGGTGGGTTCAAACCCAGCCCTGGCCAAAAACTGCCAAAAAGAAAAACCATTCTACGCCAGGTGCGGTAGCTCACGTCTGTAATCCAAGTACTCTGGGTGGCCAAGGCGGGTGGATTGCCTGAGATTACAAGTTCAAGACCAGCCTGAGCCAGAGAGAGACCTCATCTGTAAAAATAGCCAGACGTTGCGGCAGGCACCTGTAGTCCTAGCTTGGGAGGCTGAGGCAAGAGAATAGCATGAGCCCCAGAGTTTGAGATTACTGTGAGCTATGATGAAATAGCATTCTACCAAGGGCATGAGACTCTGTCTCAAAACAAAAAACAAAAAAGCCAGGCATTGTGGCAGGCACCTGTAGTCCTGGCTACACGGTAGACTGAACCAAGAGAATTGTTTGAGCCCAAGAGTTTGAGGTTGCTGTGAGCTATGATGCCACAGCGCTCTACCAAGGGTGACAAAGTGAGACTCTGTCTCCAAAAAAAAAAAAATCAGTGCAGAACAAGTCAGGAAGAAATCCACAGCTCAACCCAGTGCTCTTCTGTCCACCAGAACCAGGTTTCCATTTGGACCACACACCCGTTCCAAGAAGACGTCTCTCTTAGTGAATTTCCGCACTGCCGTGAGTGTGTCCTGCACAATGCCCATGACAGGTCGGTTGCTCTGGGGGGTAACAATCATGCGAGGCACCATTGCCAGCTCCTGGATTTCCGCCCGTGTCTCCAGAGACTGTGGTAGGTGCAAGTTCATCTCATCTCCATCGAAGTCTGCATTGTATGGAGTTGTCACACTGCAGCAAGAGAGAAGTCAGAGTCAGGAAGATGTTTGCTACAAAACCAGAGGAGCAACCAAGGCCGCCACCAATCCCAGCCTGCTTCCTTCTCAGCCAGGGGCTGACCTGAGATTCAAGCGAAAAGTAGACCAGGGGAGAATGCGGACCCGATGCCCCATCATGGACATCTTGTGCAGAGTTGGCTGCCGGTTGAAGATAACAATGTCCCCATCACACATATGCCGTTCTACCTAAGGAGGTGAAGTAAAGCAAACATCTCAGTGAAGGAGATATGCTAAGAATGAAATGACAATGGACCTAAAGTCCTCTGCAAACTGACAATGAGTTATTATTATACTTGAAGCACTTATCAAACACCCTCTATGAGCCATGGTGGCCCTGGGCCAGACACTAGGTTTTCAGAAAGGAATGAAATGGACCACCGAAGCCTGCCCCATTCCATAGTTTCCTGGTCATGTAGCTAAGAGAGGCCCTGGCTTATTACATACCTTATAGCCAATCTGCAGGTGAAGGTCACTGGGCTTGGGGTGGAAACGCAAGTCAATACGATCGCCATTGTCTCGGATGATGTACTTGGCCCCTGGATACTGGCTGTTCCCCCTGCGCACTAGTTCCTGAAGTCTAGGAAGGAAAACAGGCACAATAAACGAAATGCTTCCCAAAAACTCCCTGCTGCCACCCTTAGCCCAAAGCAAGTGACAGTCATACTTCTAAACTTCAAAGTTCCCCTCTCCTTGGTCCAAGTCCACTTCCCTAAGTGGGAAGAACACAACTCTCTCAAAGCCTCACCACTATCTCCCTTAGAGAAAAGGAGTCCTCCAGGCAGGGCTTTTGAACTGAAGCACACCTGTCAATGTTGAAGGGGGTGACAATCTCTGCAAAGGTCATGTTGGCAGCAATGGAGCGTGGCACGCCAACCTGGTCAATGGAGAGGTTGGGGTCGGGAGTGATGACAGTACGGGCAGAGAAGTCCACTCGTTTGCCCATCAGGTTCCCTCGCACACGACCTTCCTTGCCCTTTAACCGTTGCTTCAAGGACTTGAGGGGACGCCCAGACTTCTGCATGGCCTGTGAGGAAAAACAAGGTGGGGGCAACCCAGGAGTCAGCACTGGGTCCTCCTCCAGAACTCTGAGGCTTCAAACTATCCCCCACCCTGGCCGCAATCCATAACAGTGGGGAGTGTGCTCACACGGGGCAAGCCAGGCAGCTCATTGTCCACCATTGTGGCCACATGGAACTGGAGGAGCTTCACATCCTCTGCAATGACATGGGCTGCTGCGCCATTCTGCTCATTGCGCCGCAACTGATTATTAATCTTCACAATGTCAGCCAGTTTGTGAGTCAGGTCATCCTGCAGTAGGAAGTCAGCATCATCACAGTCTAGCCATCACTGACAGTGCCCAGCAGGCACCTGGCACATGCTATAGTTCATCCTCACACCACCCCAGGAGGCAGCTGCTCACACATTTACCTTTAACCATGTTGGGGTCCTCAGGAAAGGTCATACAGCTAGTAAATGGCGAAGTATTTTTCAAGCCCAGATCTATCCATGTATTCCTCACACTCCCCTAGTCCCACTTACAGGGTTTCCTCCCTCAGACACCTAGCCCCCAGTGGAGAGGCGAGCCCTGGAGCTGCTGACCTGGTTGCGGGCAGAGCCCTGCATCACAACAGCAGGCCGCACAGAGAGGGGGGGCACAGGCAACACAGTGACAATCATCCACTCAGGCCGAGCATAGCGGGGCTCCATGCCCAATACAAAACACTCCTCATCCGAGATGCGTTTGAAGATCTCATGCACCCGCTCTGGACTCAGCAGTATCTTCTTTTCCTGAGAGTCCTCATTAACGTGCTTCCACTCTGCATACAGTTCCAGGCCAGAGCGCCGGATCCTGGGCTGGTACCGCCCACAGCCACCGTGGCCCTTGGTGGGGAGGAATGCACAATTAGAGCCTGGAGATTTGATCACTTCTCTCCATACCAGGCCTGCCCTCCCACTCCTCTGTGTCCTTCCTCTGCAGCCTCCTCTCCAGGCCTCTCTTGACAACCTCCTGACTTCTCCTTCCCAACAGTCTATGCCAGTCCCAGCCACCTTTTCTTTGGTCAGATCCTCATCGCCTTCAGGCTGCTCCACACCAAACTTGTTGTCCATCTCCTCCCCACCCTCGCAGATGTTTTTGCCCTTGCAAAGGTCATAGACGTGCGTGAGCCGCTTCTTGGGCTGACCCTTGGACTTAGCTAGGATGTCCTTGATTTTTGGATTGTTCTGAAGACAAAGCAGAGAGGAGGATCAGTTGGGGCTATCTCCTTGCCCCCTACCAAGCAGCCCCCTATCCCCAGGCCAGGGCCAATTCCCTACTCACAGAATCCACAAGCAGTTTGGAGCAGAAGAAGCAGACACAACGCAAAACTTTCATTGTCTTCACCAGGAATCCCACATGAAACACGGGCTTGGCCAGCTCTATGTGGCCAAAGTGGCCAGGACATTCTGTCATGTTTCCTATGGGACACACACCAGATGCTTTCCTCCCAGCTCCTCCTTACCTTGGAGACTTGGTTTCCAGGTGCCCACCCTCAGCTGTGGTTTGCTTTGAGGACCCAAGCCTCTCTCCTTCCCTTGGGGAACCCACCCAGCTCCCAGCATTTACCTGCACATGTTTGGCAGCGGCCAGTCCGCTCAATCACTCCTTGCCGTGGGTCCATCAGCCCCCCAAGCTTGGGGCGGCCTCCCTCAGTTGTCTCTGGGTATTTGATACCACCCTCTGTCACAGACATTCGCTTCTGTAGAGAAGAAAGGCAGGCCAGTTACAGGTAAACGGGGTGCTTGTTTCTAGCCTTTATGGCAGGGAAGTATGTACTAAGACCCAAAAAACCCAAAAACTACTTACATAACAACTAAACTAGGTTTAACCTGCGTGAGGAAAATGGAGTGATGTCTGAAAAGGCCAACTGAATATCACAAGTCAAAAACAAACCAGTTATTGAGAAAAAGACAGTATTCAATGGCTTGGCACCTGTAGCTCAAGCAGCTAGGGCACCAGCCATATACACTGGAGCTGGCAGGTTCAAATCCAGCCTGGGTCTGCCAAACAACAATGACAACTACAACCAAAAAATAGCTGGGTGTTATGGCAGGTGCCTGTAGTCCCAGCTACTTGGGAGGCTAAAGCAAGAGAATCACTTAAGCCCAAGAGTTTGAAGTTGCTGTGAGCTGTGACACCATAGCACTCTACTCTGGGCAACAGCTTGAGACTCTGTCTCCAAAAAAAAAAAAAAAGAAAAGAAAAGAAAAACAAAAAGACAGTACTCAGAATATGGATGACCCCAGGGCTCCAAATAAATGCTTCTAGGACCTCCCTAGATACCCCTTTGGTTAAATTCTAGATCACTGATACCCACAAGATTTAACCACAAAAAGAAAAAAAAAAATTTTTTTTTTTTTTTTTTGAGACAGAGCCTCAAGCTATCCCCCTGGGTAGAGTGCCATGTCATCACAGCTCATAGCAACCTCCAACGCCTGGGCTCAAGCGAGTCTCCTGCCTCTGCCTCCCAAGTAGCTGGGACCACAGGTGCCCGCCACAACGTCCGGCCATTTTTTGGTTGCAGCCAGCATTGTTGTTTGGCAGGCCTGGGCTGGGGATTCGAACCCGCCACCTTCGGTGTACGTGGCTGGCGCCTTAGCCGATTGAGCCACAGGCGCCGAGCCAACCACAAAAAGAAATTAAAAAAAAATAAGTGTCCAGGGTCTAACCTGTGGCCAGTAAATTACATGCTGATTCTTCTGGGGACTGTTTTGCTTATCTGTGGTATCAGCTTTCAAAAAGTAAGCACTGACCTTTTATTTTGCTCATCAGCTATCACTAGTGTTTATGTATTTAATATGTGGCCCAAGGCAACTCTTAGTCTTCCAATTTGTAGCAGAGAAAAAAAAAGGTTGGATGCTCCTGAAAAAAAGCTGTTTCAAGGTAGGAAAAAAAAAAAGCCAATGGTTTTCTTCCTCCAAGCTGAAATCAAACCCATGAATCTAAGATCCTGGCAAGAAGCTCTCTGTATCTGTACCCTCCATGACAGCATAGATGTCCCACCCAAGACACGCCCTAAGTCTAACCTCAGCCCCAATGAGGAATAAGGCACTCAGAAGGGCAGTCTTGCCTCTACCTCCATCTTTGTCACCCCCTCCTTCTCAAAGGCCTTGAACCCTTCCATGCCCACATGGAGATTTTATTAAAAGATAGAAAATTCTGCTCTCTCGCCTCCTTCTGCCTCCCTTCTCTGCTTTCTTTTCTCTCTCGTCCCCCTGGCTCTTATCTACTCTCTCTCTCTTCTCTTCCCCACTCTCTCCTTATCTCTCTCTCCTCCTTGATGCTGCTCTGCAGCCTCCCTCCCCCTACCAATAAAGACCTTTCATACAAGCAAAAAAAAAAAAAAAGAAAGAAAGAAAGAAAAAAAAAAAGAAAATTCTAACACTCTGGGAGGCCAAGATGGGAGAACTGCTTGAGCTCAGGAGTTCGAGACCAGCCTGAGCAAGAGCAAGACCTCACCTTTACGAAAAACATAAAACGAGCTGGGCATTATGGCAGGTAATTGTAGTCCCACACAGCTACTTGGCAGACTGAGGTAAGACAATCACTTAAGCCCAAGAGTTTGAGGCTGCTGTGAGCTATGACGACATGGCACTTACTCAGGGCAAGAGAATGAGGCTCTATCTCAAATAAATAAATAAATAAATAAAATAGGTCAGCGCCTGTGGCTCATTGAGTAGGATGCCAGCCCCATATACTAATGGTGTGGGTTCAAACCCGGCCCAGTCAAACTGCAACAAAAAAATAGCCAGGTGTTGTGGCAGGTGCCTGTAGTCCCAGGTACTCCAGAGGCTGAGGCAAGACAAGACAATCACCCAAGCCTGAGAGCTGCAGGTTGCTGTGAGCTGTGATGCCACGGCATTCTACCGAGGGTGACAAAGTAAGACTCTGTCTCTAAAAAAAATGAATAAAATAAAAAAAAAATAAAATAGACAAATAAATGAATATACATATGAAAGCTAAGTTCTAAGAGGACAGGCTGGTAGAAGTGATATAGAGAAGTGAATGACTAGAATCCCAAGAAAGGTGGAGCCAATACTCAGCAAGGCCACTTCAATGAAGGAAAGGATGATACAGAAGAACTCAGAAGAAAGAGAAAAAGATATTTCTGTCCTGGGTTAGAATTGGTCAGGTAACCTTTAATATCCGCTAACCTCCTAGGAATGAATTCCTCTTAGACATGAGAAACCTGATGATACCTGAGTGACTTACCTTCTAAGGTCTCAATCTCAAAGAGCCAGCAAGAAGCCAAAACCAACTCTCTGGTCCCAAATATATGCTCCCCCCCACTCTACCATATTTCAGCAGAAATAATTATTTAAACTAGAATACATCTTATTGGTGCCAAGCACAGTGCTAACTGATTCATCTCATCTTTTCAAATAACTTATAAAAAATAAGCATCAGTTCCTCGTTAGTATAGTGGTGAGTAAAAAATTTAAAAAAAATTAAAAAAAATAAGCATCACTGCCTCCATTTTGCAGATTACAAAACTTGAGGCCCAAGATTATATAACTAGAAAGTGGTAGAGCCAGAATTTGAACCCAGGTCTGTTGGTTCCACCTGTGCATTCTTTCCACCATATCAGCAAACTGCAATGAGTATGAGTGATTCTGCACAACTATGTTCCTAAATATGTTTCCTTCCACTATCACCACATCCCTGAAATCATTCCAGCTTAACCAGTGAGTCCCACTCTGCCTAATCCAGCTCAGCCCTTAGGATCCACATCCTTGAGGTGCTCCCTCTGTTTTCAATCCACACTCCCTTCTCCTCCCTCTCTTGCTACTGCCTCTTGGTCTCTTTCCTAGGCTCCTTGGCCTTGGTCTGTTCCTTAAACACTGTGGTTCCCCTGGTTTTCCATCCATCCACATTTCACATACTTTACCCCATATGATGGTGTCCCATGGTCTTCACTATACAGGAATAACTTGTTTTACTGCCCTATGCTTTTACTGCATGTCACAGATACTGCATTTTTTTTTTTTTTTTACAAACTGAAGGATTGTGGCAACCCCATACTGAGCCAATCTATCAGTATCATTTTTCCAATAGCATGTGCTCACTTTTTGTCTCTGTGTCAGATTTTGGTAATTGTTTTTATTTTTATTTTTTGAGACAGAGTCTCACTAAGTCACCCTGGGGTTGGGTGCTGTAACATCACAGCTCACAGCAAACTCGAACTCTTGGGCCCAAGTGATCCTCCTGCCTCAGGCTCCCAAGTAGCTGGGACTATAGGTGTATGCCACAACACTGGCTAGTTTTTCTATTTGTACAGACAGGATCTTTGCTTTGCTCAGGCTCGTCTTGAACTCCTGAGCTCAAGCAATCCACCTACTTCAGCCTCCCAAAGTGTTAGGATTACAGTAGGGTGACCAGATTTTTTTTTTTTTTTTTTGAGACGGAGCCTCAAGCTATCCCCCTGGGTAGAGTGCCATGGCATCACAGCTCATAGCTACCTCCAACTCCTGGGCTCAAGCAAGTCTCCTGCCTCCGCCTCCCAAGCAGCTGGGACCACAGGCGCCCGCCACAACGCCCGGCCATTTTTTGGTTGCAGCCATCATTGTTGTTTGGCGGGCCTGGGCTGGGGATTCGAACCCGCCACCTTAGGTGTACGTGGCTTGAGCCACAGGCGCCGAGCCTGGGTGACCAGATTTTAACATCAGTAAGGCAAGACAACATGGGGGGGCGGGGCAGGGGCCGGGGCAGGGCCTGACAACAATGCAAACTTTGATAAGCAGTTCTCGATAATCACTTCTCAGCAATTATTTGTTATTATTACAGTTTAACATTATAAAATTAACAAAAATAATATAAAACTCATATTCTGGCGAAATAGCCAC
>CAUYQV010042716.1:0-26872 GCA_963574575.1 Galagoides demidoff | reverse complement strand
AGCAACCTCCAACTCCTGGGCTCAAGCGAGTCTCCTGCCTCCGCCTCCCAAGTAGCTGGGACCACAGGCACCCACCACAGCGCCTGGCCATTTTTTGGTTGCAGCCATCATTGTTGTTTGGCGGGCCCGGGCTGGGGATTCAAACCTGCTACCTTAGGTGTACATGGCTGGCGCCTTAGCCAATTGAGCCACAGGCGCCAAGCCAGCACATGTATTTCTTAACAGAACCAGAAGGCTGGGACATGTGTGATGAGTAGGTTTGCATCGTCATCCATTCAAGGTGATCTTTTTCAGAGAAATAGTTCTGATACTAGGTGTTGAATACCTTTTTTGGAAGGCTTATAGGATATTTGCATTCAACAAAACCCATTTATTATGCTTTCTTTGTGCATTTTGCTCAAAGCCAGGGATACAAAAATACAAAAACAAAAAGAGCATGTTTTTTGCCTTTGGGGAATAAAGAGACAGGGTTAAATAACAGAGTTATTTACTCTGTTACAAATACTGTGTAACCACCAAATTTTGGTGCTGTGATAGGAATCATTACAAATAGTTTCTAATGAGTATAGAAGAACCTGAGACTGTAGGGATTTGGTGGGGATTGGGACTGATAAAGAAAGATTAGGGGAGAAGCTCTGAGTGACTGGAAGTTCTGGGGTTCATAGATACCACTCAAGGGCAACAACAAGTAATCTAAGAGTTTACATCAGTGGTTCTGAAAGTGCAGCACTTAGCTAACAGCACCAGCGTCATCAAGAACTTATTAGAAATGTAAATCTTATACCCCACCCCAGACCTTACAAAATCAGAAACTGTGGAGGTGGAGCCCGGCAGTCTGGGATTTAATAAACCCTCCAGGTGATCGTGGTGCGTGCTATAGTTTGGGAACCAAAGCACAGGGTGTGAACTTTCAAACTTGACTTCATGTCAGAATCACCTGGGAGTTTAAAAATATGATGCCTGGGCCCCATCCCAGAGGATCTGATTTAATTAGTCTGAGGAAACTGAGATTCTGAGAGAGTGAATAATTTCCCTGAGGTCACAAAGCTAATAGGTAGGAATTAGTGCCTGGGTCTGTCTGACACGAAGGCCCGTATTCGTTCATTTTTTTTTCCATAGACCTCTTAATCTGTGTGAGGGCAGAGATTGTGAAACCTTTTTCATGGACACCTGGACACACTGTAAAAGGTCCCTCATTATTTATTTCTGTTTCCTCAAAGGAATGAGTCTTTGAACAGTCATGGCATTTGAAGATACGATTTTGTATTTTGGAAGCAGGGTAAGAATATATGTCAAGCTATGTTTTTAATGTCACTCTTTAAAAATACGTTTGTTTATAAATCCATGAACTCCAATACATCCATATTTTCAGCAAATCCATTGTACCGTCATCCCATAGAGAACCAATATATGCAGTTGCCCTCAAACAGAATAATATTTTCATTTTGCACAAGTATTCACATAGGGTTTCAAAGTTATCAAGGACAATGTGTGAGGAAGGGCAACTAGTGGCCTGTGAGTTTCATTTTACTAAATTTTTATTTATTTATTTTGAGACATACGCTCAGGCTAGGGGGCCTGTTGCTCAGGCTAGGGGGCCATTGCATCATCCTAGCTCACAGCAACCTCAAACTCGTGGGTTCCAGTGATCCTCCCACCTCAGTAGCTGGGATCACAGATGTCCCTGAGTAGCCAGGACTACAGGCTCCTGCTATAGCACCTGGCGAATTTTTTTATTTTTAGAAAATAAAAATAATTTCTTGTTCAGGCTGCTATCTTTTTAAATAGCCTTTATTTCTTAGGGCAGTTTTAGATTCATAGCAAAAAGGAGCCACAGGTACAGAGATATACCATATTCTCTGCCCCCACACATGTAAAGCTGTAAAGCTTTCCCCTGATTACCATCCCCACTGGAACAGTACATTTGGTATAAATTATGAACCTACATGGACACATCATTGTTACCCACACGCTATAGTTTTATTAGGGTTCATTCGGGGTACTGAACATCCTATGAGTTTGGGCACATGTATACTGACACGTATCCACTACTGTACTGTCAGACACGGTATTTTCACTGACCTGAAAATCCTCTGTGTTCTTCCAGTTCATCCCTCCTTCCCCTTGACTCTGGTAACCATTTTATTTTTTAGTCTTTTATTGTCTCTATAGTTTTGCCTTTTCCAGAATGCCGTATAGTTGGAATCACACAGGATGTAGCCTTTCCAGCTGACTTCTTTTACTTAGTAACGTGCATTTACATTTTCTCTTTATCTTTTCATGGTTTGATTGCTCATTTCTTTTTGGTGCTGGGTGACGTTCCATTGTCTAGAACATACCACGTTTATTTATTGATTTGCTGGATTCAGAACCTCTCGGTTGCTTCCGAGTTTTAGCTGTCATGAACAAGGCTGCTTTACACATCCATGTGCAGGTTTGGGTGTGGACATAAATTTTTAACTTCTATGGGTAAACACCGAGGAACACAATTATGCAATTGTATTGTAAGTGGATATTTAGTTTTTATATGCCCTTGAGATTTTTACTGGTATGCAAATGATTTTTTTTTTTTTTCCATTTTGGCTGGGGCTGGGTTTGAAACTGCCACCTCTGGCATATGGGGCCACCGCCCTACTCCTTTGAGCTACAGGTGCCGCCCATGAATATTAAAATGATTACTAGTTATGCATGATATAATGGTTATTTTAAGCAACGATATTATCTGGTCTCTCTGCTCAGTGCTCTGTGTGGACTGTAGCATTTAATCTGTACAACCAGCTATGAGATAGATACATGGTACTATTCCACTTCTTTTACAGAGGCTTAAGACGATCTAATACCTTTCACTAGCTGTGTGAGCTTGGATATAGGGAATTCAAAATTGAATGAAGCCATTCTGAAACCAAAGCCAGTCTTTACAGGGCTGTGGACTGCAGGCCAGGCTAAGTATCTGAATATCACAGCCCCTTCTCACAAAGCGGCCCCTTCTCGGCAGTTCCTTTCCTGTGGATTGCTGGCGGCAGCTCGCTAGAGGTCAGGCACCTGGGAAATTTGCTAATTTAGGAGCTGTCTTGGATCTAGAAGTCTCTCTTTTAGTGCTGCACTTTAAAGAATTCTGCCGACCTGATTTAATTGAACATTTTCTTGCAAAGCATTTTGAAATATATTAATCACATAGTAGATACCATAGAAAGTTCAACGACACACAGAGGCAAAAATCCATGTGCTGCAGAGATGGTTTTCTTTGCTTACCTACTTCTGGGTGTTTTCTTATTACAAAATTCCCATCACTTACAGAAAACTTGCTATATCTCTGTTTCTTATCACTTCAAAGAGCCTGACTAATACAATCTCAGGAGATCCAATGAGTTATGTATAAAAGGGTGTGGAAACTTAAAACTTAGCCCTGAACCTCTCTATGAGTCAGAGACTATTTTGTCAGCCAGGAGATGTGAATATGACTCCACCATCTTCTAGTTATGCTTATTGATAACTAGGATAGTGAAAGTCAAGGTCTGAGTTCTTGCCCCAGTTCTGCTTTCAGGTTGCAAAGGTCTCTTAGGGTCCATTAACTTTTCACTTCTGCTGAAGCGTTGCCTGACCCTGACATTCAGCATCTATTTTTCTATAGCACATTTGAGCAACCGTGGAATTGCCAGGATGACAGAAGGAGAATTTCATACTTGAGCAGCTTTTATTAAAAACAGATAATTTATAAATATGCTGCTGTCACACAGTTATTTTAGGCTGACTTATGATTCTTCATATACCTTGGTGGAGGAATAATCATGATGTTTAAAGTAGCATATAAAAAGGTTTTTTGTATTTGAGATTTGTAGTTGAAATCTAGGTAATAGCTTACCTATTATAGCTAACATGTAAACAATTTTACCTCGCCTCTGCTCAGATGCCTGGAATCATAATTACCTTTTTTAAAACTTGGCCATAGGCTAAAACTTTGAATATTACGTTCTCATTCAGCATGCCAAGTCAGAATCAGAGAAGATAAGGCAGAGGCTTTGTTAGAATGTCACTGTATTGCATGAAAGCGTTACATAACTTTAAATTAACTCCTTTTAAAAACCAAATGTTTCTTAGTATGTTATTAACCTAACTATCCAAGTCATTAGATTTTTATTATAATAGTACTTAAAATAATTGGTGGGACATCTGCAGTTCTTTCTCATCTATGCAATTTGCTTTGACACTGCTGTGTTAAAGCACAGCTGAATGCCTTATGTTATAATTACATGAACAAATTTAAGTACTGTTTTCATAATGTGTATCCATTGAGAGTATTATCCAAAACAATATTACCTAAGCCCACAGTTACATAACATTCCTTTCCATGAAGTTGATGTCATAGAGTCCAAAGAAGGTCACAGAGACTTAAAAAATAGCATTTTAGCGTGGTGCCTGTGGCTCAGTGGGTAGGGCACCAGCCCCATATACCAAGGGTGGTGGGTTCAAACCTGGCCCCGGCCAAACTCCAACAACAACAAAAAGTAGCATTGTTGTTGAAGTTTGGCATTGTGGCAGGCACCTGTAGTCCCAGCTACTCGGGAGGCTGAGGCAAGAAAATTGCCTAAGCTCAGGAGTTAGAGGTTGCTGTGAGCTGTTTGACACCACAGTGACAAAGTGAGACTCTGTCTCTACAATAAAAAAAAAAAGCATTTTAAAGAATTCTTAGACTGTCAGTGTTGCAGTGTTGGTTGGGAAGCACTCAGATAGTTTTATTATTTCCTAATCCTCAAGAATGTTTGATTCAAAAGTCAATTGCTTCCCTGAATAAATTGGGTTGCTGTTAGAGCTTCCAAAGAAAAAGATGAGAGTGTGTTTCTATTTGTGTTTTTGTTTGTTTGTTTTTAAAGCTCTAAGTCAGGGACCTGGGCTGGCTTTGGCGCAGAAGGCCTCCATCCCTGTCCACATCTCAGGGGAGCAAACCATGTCTCGGCTGTATAAGGAGGAATTAACATTGCCATTACAGTGATTTGTTTCAGCAAAAGATTTATAGTCTGTTTTTACTTGTCTCCTTGTCATGGGTAATTTAAACATTTTTTCGTATGGCACAGGAGTTTTCCAAATGGATGTGTGCTTGTTGCTCTGTCAGAAAAATCTAATTTGATAAAGGAAGCAGCATGATGACCAAAGCATTCTGCAGTCCCCTCTACAGCCTGATATTAGTGGGAAAAATCCCTGGGCCATCTCTACAATGAGTCAAGCTAACCAGCATCAGCCTGTTTTGTAACATGGGCCCATCACTGTCAGGCCCGTTATCCTTAGCTTTCTTCTGCGACTTTCTATTGTTCCTTGTGCTGGGAATATACTTTTCCTCTCTTGATACCTTACCATTTATTCATTACATGCTGGACCAAAGACCTCTGTAGTCATTTTCTTTCTTTCTTTCTTTCTTTTTTTAAATTTTAGGTTAATGTGAGGATACAACTAGGTTCCAATGTTTGTATTTGTTGGGTAGAGTCCTTGTTGCAGTTGTGTCCCACACCCCAGGGGGGCGCCATAGACTCTTACATTGTGCCCATTAAGGGGGAACACACCAATCTTTAGTCATTTAGTCTAATCCTTATAAAAACATAGCTCACAGCACCCTTAGAATCTTGGTTTAAGCAATTCTCTTGCTTCACTTTCCCAAGTAGCTGGGACAACAGGAGCCCACCACAACACCCGGCTATTTTTCTGTTGCAGTTGTCATTGTTGTTTAGCAGGCCTGGCCTGGATTCGAACCCGCCAGCCTTGGTGTCTGTGGCTGGCGCCCTACCCACTGAGCTACAGGCACTGCCCTGGTTTAGTTTTATATTTACATGTTACTAATTGAGGCCCCAAATCTCTATCAAATGACCAAGTGGTATGTTAACTTCATAAAGATGTCTTGCTGAGGGCAATACGTTGATAACGGAAAGAACAATGATTTTGGAGGCGGAGAGTTCCAAATTTGATTCCTAGGTCTACTACTGACTAAATGAGAACCATTGAGCAAGTTACTGATATCTTTCTGGGTGCTAATTGTTTCATTTGCAACATAGAAGTAATATTTATTTCAGAGACAGAGTCTTGCTTTATTGCTCACGGCAGAGTGCCTGGTGTCACAGCTCACAGGAATCTCCAGTTCCTGGGCTTAGGCGATTCTCTTGCCTTGGCCTCCCAAGCAGCTGGGACCACAGACACCCGCAACACCCGGCTATTTTTTTGTTTTGGCTGCAGTTTGGCCAGGGCCAGATTTGAACCTGCCACTCTCAGTATATGGGGCCAGTGCCCTACTCACTGAGCCACAGGCGCCGCCCAGAAGTAATATTTATCTCACAGTTTTTATAAGGATTAGATGAGAGAAAATTTGCCTTGCATTTGAAATTTAAATACCTACTTTATGCCTTATTATGATATTTTTTCCCCCTGAAGCAACAGGGAATTTATTCCCATCAAGTTTATTCATGCCCATAAGTGAACTATCCATGTCATTATACAAAGTTTGCGTACAAAACATGCTGGTCCTCCACCACTCTTGCTAGCTCTCTGCTATAGATAGCAACTTTCAATTCTTTTAGCTATTTCTTTTTGGGTCTATATCCACATACCACAAAAATCTTATTTTGCAACTTATTGATCTGTGGTTTTTTTATATGTTGATATGGAATATGAGAATGAAACTTGTCTTCTCATCTTACTCTCTCTTTCTCTCTCTCTCTCTCTCTCACACACACACACACATACACACACAAGTGCTCTCTTTCTCTTCCCGTGCTGCCTTTCTCTTGTTATAATTTTCGTTATATCAATATTCCAGACTTACATTATTATGGTTGTGTAAATACTAACCAAAGGTGATAAGACATTAAGATATTCTATAATAATTTTTCCTTCCAAGACAGAGTTGTTATTTTCCCTGGAGTTATTAAATACTTTGTTTACCTTTTTTTGGTTTAGTTTTATTTTATTTTATCTTTTTTCTTTTGAGACAAGAGTCTCAAGCTGTCACCCTGGGTAGAGTGCTGTGGCATCATAGCTCACAGCAACCTTAGAATCTTAGGTTTAAGCAATTCTCTTGCTTCACTTTCCCAAGTAGCTGGGACAACAGGAGCCCACCACAACACCCGGCGGCTATTTTTCTGTTGCAGTTGTCATTGTTGTTTAGCAGGCCCCGGCTGGATTTGAACCCGCCAGCCTTGGTGTCTGTGGCTGGCGCCCTACCCACTGAGCTACAGGCACTGCCCTGGCTTAGTTTTATATTTACATGTTACTAATTGAGGCCCCAAATCTCTATCAAATGACCAAGTGGTATGTTAACTTCATATCATTATAAAAATCTCTCTTAAAGTTTTCTCACCTACCTTCATCTGTGCAGATTTTCCTCTGTGCCTGGAAAACGATTCTCTTTTGATTTCTGTCCCAACTATTATCACATAAAATTCAAACATCTACAATATTCATAACATTTCTGGGAGCCTAGTGGTCCTGGGCTAATAAAGATGTCCCTTTCCAGATAAAAGTCTGCTAACGCTCCTCTTTATCTTCTGCTAATGAGGAAGAAACACAATAGTTTGCGGGCTTATTTGAATTAATATATAATACAGGTGGATATTGGGTTCTGACACATTTACAAAGTGAGTTGCTTGCAAAACTGTTTACACATTGTGGGGCCAGACGTAGGAAAGCATTCTGGCGGCAGGACAAGCCGTTCTTCCCCTGGGTCCCTAGGAATAAACAGATCTGATAGGGCTTGTGCTACTTTGGCAGATCAGTGTGCAGTAGGAAGTCAAAATGACAACTACAGAAGAGGTCACCGAGGTTTTATTGCAAAGTAGTGACGTCTTCAGATTTTCTTCGTAGACTGGGAACAGTTGACTGCAACCTGTACCCCCCGAATGAACTGCTATTATCTTCCAGGCATAAATTCAGGTGTATAAGGAGTTCTCCTTCAACACACTGAAGCGGTAAATAGCACTGCAGATTTATCAGGTTGTGAAGGCACAAGAAAGGTACCTGAGCAGGCGACTGATCCTGATGCACCTGGCCCTGTGGCCATGAACCTGACCATGCAGAATGGCCTTAAGACAGTGTCCTGACAAACAAGTAACATGAAGGTGGAAGAGCTGAATCTGTTTAAGAATGACAAATAAAATTGCAAACATCAGATGGCAGAGGACTGACTTACTGTGAGCCCATTTGCAGAGTGTTACTAAAAGAAAAGGAAAAACAGTGAGAAGAACTGCCAATTAATACCGATTCTTGGATAGTAGTTGATAACTAGGTTGGATGGTCAGGGAATTAGAAAGAATAAGACAGGAAGACCGGTAATAAGTTGTTTTAGGAAAAGAAATGTGGATGGGTCTCTTGGAATGAGTCTAGAGCATAAGAGCATATGTGCCCTGGGTGAAAACTCATCCAAAGAGCTCTGCGGATGAGTTTATTAACAATCTTTTTGAGAAGACCATTACCCCACAGATGTCAATGACATCTTTTCTCCCCCAATCTAGTACTTACTTAGTGAGCTGATAAATGAGGTGGTCATAATAATAGATGGTGGGGTCACATATGGATTCAAAAACCGAATTCCACGAACCTCAACTGATCTGATTGCTATTACCAGCGGCAGCCCCACTGGTTAGAATCAGCACCAAAACTGGAGCCTCTGCTATTTTGTTTCCTTAACGGATCTGGCTTGTCTTTGGAGTATTGATTACATTGACATCTTTAATCACAGAAAGTGCAGTGATTTGTCTTCACCAGGATAGACTTTTAGGATATGCATTTGTCTACCTCAGCCGTTATACTAACCCAACTGTCCTGGTCTTGGTCTTACTGATTACCTTATGTATCATCGTGATGTCAAACATAACATGAATTCTGACTCAGGAATTCATTTTATAGCAAAAGGGAAACATGGGCCAACATTCGAAGAATTACCTAGCATTATTATGCATTCTATCTCTTACTTGTAGCTGACTTTGTGGAATCATTTGTAGTTACTTAACAATTAGAGATAATTAAGAATACTCTCAAACCTTCCATATATAGAGCTGTTTCTTTTTTAAACTAAACATATGGATTTAGAATCCAAGGAACATGAATGGAGTTGATATTTCTTACTTTTAGACCTGGTAGGCCGCTTCACTTCTCCAAAACTTTGGATTCTATTGGTTAAAAAATTTTGATACCGAAGGAAGAATACTTTTAGTATTCTTCCTTCAGTATCAGATATGGCTGCCTGAACATCTTGCTTTTGTGTAGCAAGATACACAAAAATCTGCCACTACATCTGGCATTAGAACCACCACTTTTCCATTTGGAACTCTCCTCCACGTCCCTGAACAGTTGGGCAATAAAGGAGGGATCATGAGTAGAGCAGGAGTGATCAGGAGGCGAGTAGGACCATGGTTTTCTACTAGTGCTGTTTGCAGTGTATTCAATTTATAAAAATAAAGCAGTGGCCGGAATACCAAGGACTCAGCCTTCTTATTTAAGACAGCTTAGGTAATCTCCACCAGGCAAAGACCCCTGAAGAATGTATGGATTGACAGCAAAGGACAACAGAGGAATTAGATCAGAAACACCGGGTCTAGCCTGGGAACCAGTTGCAGAAATGTCTCTGATCTTTCTTATTGTCCCCTTTCTATTTTGCATAACACGTCATGTTGGTGATTGAACTACAATTTAGGTTATAGATTAGAATATAAGGACACTAAGCCAGGAGAAAACATTTTATTACCCAAAGACGCTCAACTTAGCGTAGATTGAGAAAATGTTAATATTTTCAACCTCTCCCATTGGGAATAAGATTCTTAATGTTTGAAGAATAGCTGCATTAAGTTACATGAGGAGATCTTATTGCTATTATTGTTGCATCAAAGACACATAAGTGACAGTACAGGCATCTGTGACCCCTGTGATCTAGAGGTGGTGGGTATCATATTTTGACTATATTTGATTAAATCCTACATTATGCATCTTGCCTTTTCTATACAGATGTCTAACTAAATTTAATTCTCCAAGGCCAGTTTCCCCAACAGGTAAGACTAGGAGTGTGGATGTTATGATAAGGCATACCTATGTGATATTTCATTCCAATGTGTGTGGGGGGGCATGTATTTTGCTGTTGTAATTGTTTTTTTTGAGATGGAGCCTCAAGCTATCCCCCTGGGTAGAGTGCCATGGCATCACAGCTCATAGCAACCTCCAACTCCTGGGCTCAAGCGAGTCTCCTGCCTCTGCCTCCCAAGTAGCTGGGACCGCAGGCGCCCGCCATAATGCCCGGCCATTTTTTGGTTGCAGCCATCATTGTTGTTTGGCGGGCCCGGGCTGGGGATTTGAACCCGCCATCTTAGGTGTACATGGCTGGCGCCTTAGCCAATTGAGCCACAGGCACCGAGCCTGCTGTTGTAATTGTTGACAGAGATACTTGGTATTGGAGGTGACAGGGATTGAAAGAAGGATTTCATGAAGGTTCAGGCAGCAGATACGGCTGGAATAAAATTTAATTCATAACATTTAGTATTTGGCAGTGGCCATGAAAGCAGCAGCACCAGTGGCAATAGCAATTTTCTCATCAGCTCAGGTTTATAGTATAGTTTTAGGAATTTTCCTTAAAATTTGAATAATTCTACCCTAATTTCCTGAGCTACCTAATATCCTTCCTTCAATTCTTTTCCTAGGGTGGGTTCTATCATTTCCAACCAAAAACTCTGATCAAAAAATGTCATATCTCGGCTCGGCGCCTGTGGCTCAATCGGCTAAGGCGCCAGCCACGTACACCTAAGGTGGCAGGTTCAAATCCCCAGCCCGGACCGGCCAAACAACAATGATGGCTGCAACCAAAAAATGGCCGGGCGTTGTGGCTGGCGCCTGTGGTCCCAGCTACTTGGGAGGCTGAGGCAGGAGACTCGCTTGAGCCCAGGAGTTGGAGGTTGCTATGAGCTGTGATGCCATGGCACGCTACCCAGGGGGATAGCTTGAGGCTCCGTCTCAAAAAAAAAAAAAATGTCATATCTTACAAACCTTTATTGTTATATAGTAACCTAAACTTACAGTATCTGCCTTTACATGGATCAAAATAAGTAAAAGAACATTAAAATGAAAAAAACTAGGATTTTTCTGAAAGATATTCACTTATTCTTCTTTACTCATTTATTCAAGAAAGATTGAATAAATCTTGGCTAGGTACTCTGTACAAGGTGACATTATTTGATCTTCGGAAGAAATGAACAAAAAGTTCTACGTTAGTAAGTCAGAAGGGATGTGGACCTAACTGTCTTAGGATGCTAGCTTACTGCTGCAAAAGGAAGCTAGTGTGAGTTAGTAGCAAGCCCAGGAACAAAATCAGTGATCCTAAGAATTAACTTAAAAGTAACAAGTTTGATCAGTTCTTGACCATAGCAGGCAGTCATCAATATATTCAAGAGCTGCATAGGAAGGCTGAGCGTAAGAATGCCTATCAGGCCATAACCCGGGAGACCAGGTAGGGAGGATTGCCATCTGAGGCTCTTGCAGGTGACAAGGGAACAAAGCATCTTATTATCCCCCCAGAATTTGAGGAGCCCTGAGATCTGGACATGAACTTTGGACGATGAGAGGTTAGAGAGATGGGCAGAGTGGCTTCTTGCTGGCTATTCCCACAGCAGTGACAGACAACAGTCACTGAAACACTGAGAGCTCTGGCCACTGGAAACGGGGCCCTGACATTTGCTGGTTAATGGATTGAAAACTACTGATAAAGTTCTTCTGGGTCCAGAGAGGGAGGCACAGCTTTCACAAGACCAGGAATTTATTGATAGCAGCTAGGATTTGCACAAAGCCCGCTGTTGGGTACTCAGAAGAATGGAAAGAAAGAAAATTTGTCTTCGTTTCTTGCATTACTTAGAAAATTTCACTCATTAGAGGACCACTGTTTGCATATAATATTGAATCGCCTATGACTTCTCAGATTAGCCAAACAGGTCACCATTTTTTAAAATTTATAATTTAATTAGTAACTGTATCAATTTATGGGCTATAAGGGGATGTTATACTTTATGGATACAATGTAGAGTAGCTAGATGAAGCTCATTAACATATCTATCACCTCAAATACTTAACAATTTTTTATGGTGACAATACATAAAATTTGCTCTTAGTGACTTTGAAATATATAATACTTCATTATTAACTATATCCACTATGTTGTGCAATAGACCTAAAAACCCTCCCATATTGCTCCATCTGAGATTTTGTATCCTTTGATCATTAACCTCCTGTTCCCTCTGCCCCCTAGCCTCTGCAACCTCCATTCTACTCTCTGTTCCTATGAGTTCCATTGTTAGAGTCCACATCTAAGGGAGAACTATGGCCTTGATCTTTCTGTACTTGGCTTATTTCTCTTAGCATAATGGTTTCCAGTCCTGTGCATGTTGTTGCAAATGACAAAACTGCCTTCGTTTTTAAGGCTAAATAGTATTCTATTGTGTACATATGCCACATTCTTTTTATATGTCCACTCACTGACTGACACTTTGGTTGATTCCGTAACTTGGCTGCTATGAATAACTCTGAAGTGATTGGTGCTCCAGCGGGAGTGTAGAGATGTCTCTTTGACAAACTGATTTCAAATCTTTTGGGTAAATACCCAGAAGTGGGACTGCAGAAGCCTGGTTGATTTGTTTTTGAAGGGCTTGTGTTTGCATACTCCCTCCCTGTTCATCCCTTTTTAAATAAATATTCTATTTCATAATAATATTAGGTTTGCAGAAGAGAGTTGCAAAGATACTACACAGGGTTCCTGTATATCCCTTATCTAGTCTCTTCTTAATGTTAGCACCTTTAATTGACTATATTTTAAAAAACTGGGAGAACAATATTCCCACCAACTAAGATTTGGGATTCATTTGTACTTCACCAGTTTTTTATATCATTGCAATTTTTCTGCCTCAGGATCCAATCCAGGATACTACCTTGCATTTATTTACTATATTTCCTTAGTTTTCTCTGGTCAGGTCAATTCCTCAGTCTTTTTGTTTTTCATGAACTTGATAGCTTTGAGCAGCACTGGTCAGGTAGGTATTTTATGGAATGTTTATTTGGGTTTGTCTGATGTATCTCAAGGTTAGATGGGTGTATGGCTTTGGAGGAAGAATCCACAGCAATGACATGCCCTTCCCACCCATGTTATTAAGGAGCGTGTGGATATCAGCATGACTTATCCCTGGTGCTGCTGACCTTGAGGTGGTGTCTGCAAGGTTTCTTCACTGTGAAGTTATTATTGTTCTCTGTTAATATACTCTGCTCTTTGGAAATGGGACAGTAATTCCCACCTACTCTCAAGTACTTACTCTTTCTTCCGCAACTTTAATAGAGCTCCAAAGCAAGTTTCAGTTTGATGTCTAAAAGTTATAGTAATATATTACCGAAAAGGGAGAAAAAAATACCTTGTGGGAGAAATACACTGGTACTTTACTTACTGAACATAATATTTTACATGTGGGTTATCTAACATGTTTTGGATAATTTGGGTATCAGTTTATTACATAGACAAATTCTAATTTCCCCAACAATTCATTTTGCTTCTTCAAGAAAGGTATGTTGATTTGTCACTATTGCTTTCTTCATTATTTTGGAATCTGAGACTCAGTTGTTTTAAAGTGTATGTATTTCCGGAAAATAAATTTGGGAAATCAAGCTAAAATAAATTCATAGCTTAGTTTTGATTTAGTAGAGCTTCTGTAATTACATTAATTTGTGACAATTCTTTTGATTCTTTTGATAATTCTTTTACTAGATACAATAAGAGTTAAAAAAATCAAATTTTTAAAATGATTATTGCATAGCAGTTGAAAGTGATTTGTTACCAGCAGTTAGCAATGTTAAAAATTATTTAAATTTAAGGAGATTTACAGTAGGAATTTAATTAAACTGAAAAGCTTCTATACAGCTAAGGAAATAATAACCAAAGCAAATAGACAACTTATACAATGAGAAAGGATATTTGCATATTTTGAATTGGACAATAGGTGAATAACTGGGTTCTATAGAGAACTCAAATTAATCAACATAAAAAGAGCCAACAATCCTTTATATCACTGGCAAGAGGGATGAATAGAACCTTCATTAAAGAAGACAGACAAATGGCTAACAAACATGTGAAAAAATGCTCACCATCCCTAATAATTAGAGAAATGAAAATCAAAACCAGCCTGAGATATCACCTAACCCCAACAAGAATGCTCACCTCACATCACAAGATCTCAAAACCGCAGATCTGGTGTGGATATGGACAAAAGGGAGCACTTTTACACTGCTGGTGGGATTGCAAACTAATGCATCCTTTTTGGAAGGAAATATGGAGAACCCTCAAAGAATTCAGACTAGACCTCCCATTTGATCCTGCAATCCCATTACTGGGCATCTACCCAGAAGAAAAAAATTGCTTTTACCATAAGGACACGTGCACTAGACTGCTTATCACAGGTCTTTATCACAATCACCAAAATAAGGAAATAGCCTAAATGCCCACTCACTCAGGAATGGATTAACAAGTTGTGGTATATGTATACCATGGAATACTATTCAGACATTAAAAAGATGGAGACTTTACATCTTTTGTATTAACCTGGATGGAAGTGGAACACATTGTTCTTAGTAAAGCATCACAAGAATGTAGCAGCAAGAATCCTATGTTTTCAATTCTAATATAAGGACAATTAATGACCTAGTACATGGTCGGGGGTGGGGGAAGGAAAGAGCAGAGAGAGGGAAGGAGGGAAGGGGTGGCAGTCATGGTGTGTGACACACTTTTTGGAGGCAGGACACAATTATAAGTGGGAGTTTGCCAATGCAGTCAATGTAACCTGGTTCTTTGTACCCTCAATGAATTCCCAATAATAGAAAAAAAAAAGCAACTAATGAAAAAGACATTGTTATATGTATAGTTTGGATGTTTGTTCCCTCAAACTTCAGGTTGAAATCTGATCCCCAGTGTTGGAGGTGGAGCTTACTGGGAAGTGTTTTGGTCATAGGACAGATCTCTCATGAATGGCTTGGTTCAGTCCCTGTGATAATGAATAAGTTCTCTCTCTGTTAGCTCCTCTGGGAGCTGGTTGTTAAAAGGAGCCTGGCACCTCTTGCTTCCTCTCCTGCCACGTGATCCCTGCACACACCAACACCTCATTGCCTTCTACCATGACTGGGAGCAGCCTGAAGCTCTCACTAGAAGCAAATGCTTCTAGTGTCATACTTCTTGTACAGTCTGCAGAATTGTAAGCCAAATGAACCCCTTTTCTTTATTTCTTTAGAAATTTCCCAGTCCCAGGCACTCCTTTAAAGCAATAGTAAACCAACTATGACATACACAAAAATAAATTTGGGAAAAAATATTAATTTTAGTATGAATAGAACCATGAAGACTTATAATTCTTGCATTTTGCAACAACCTATATAGTGTCCTTTTTCTTATACATATACCATAGACAAAAGGGGAAGAGTTAAGTTTCTTTTTAATAATAGAATACAGAAATACTACTTTGGTTACACACAGAAAATAAATTTAGGTATGCTTCAAAAAGTAGTGAAACCTTTCAATATTGATGACCTACCTACTAGATGACTATCTCTCTCTAGGGCAAAAATCAAAATACTTATTGTTTCTGCTGTCAAAAAATTCATGAGGAAGTTGAGTGAATGAGATCAAGTATGTGTAGATAAAGATATGTAAATAAAAACATTTAAAGAGTGTGTAAAGAAGCTATCAAAAGCATTCCCTGAGAGTCAAATTAAGTTTATGGAACAATTGCTATAGTAATTCAGAGACATGACTGGTCTGGAAAGATGCACTTTTCACTGGGAAATCTAGGTATTTGGTTGTGTATGTGCTTTTTTTTGGGCTAGTATCATAAGCAAGCAGTTGCTATGAGCTAAATTTTAAAATTTCTTATTTAAAAACATACATAGTTTGGAAACTTTAATTTTTAAATATCATTGTTAGCTGGAAATGTAAAATGGACAGTTAGATATTACAGTCCTATGATTTCAGCTGCCATTAATTTCAAGAACAAGGGAAATCTCATCTGTTTAGAAAAAGAGGATATTTGGCTCTATATGGAGGAAGATCTTTATCTACAGAACATTCTGGCCATTTGTAATAAAAAGTCCTGGGATTGCTTATGACCCCAGGAATAAATAAGTTGTTTGAAGCAAAGGCATGATATAAGCAAGTAGTTGGCAATGAGGCTAGGAACTTGGAATGTTTGTTGAGGTCAAAGATGAGAGATCTTGAATAACCAGATTAATTTAAGGTATGAAAAGAAGAATTGTGGATCAGGTTTGGAATAAGTAGATGACATGGAATAAAAACAAAAGTATGGTAGTGTTTCACTATTTCCTAACATGTATAGAGTAGTTGTCATTAGGCATCTTTCTGTGAACCCTCCACCCCAACGAGAGACCTGTCACCCTACTGAACCATCCCAGGCAGTTGTGTGTAGAGGTGAACTAATGTATAAATTGATACATTGGCAAATGTATGAATTAAGCAAACATGACAAAATCAGAGACTCCTTTGGTTTAAAATGAAAATACAAGTGCATTCAAGAACAGTAATCAATCCAACCATATCTGTCATTATCCCCTATTGTTGATGCTTTCTACATGAACTTCTCTGAAAGAGTAAGATTAGAGTGTATGAAAGAGAAGGCTTGGGGCAAAAAGGGCGGACATAGCATGTTAGAATCAGCTCAATATTTTGTTAATACCAGATGAATAATGACATGAAAAAATGCTAATACGGAGAATAAAATATTTAAGACTCTTCTATTGCCAGCCACACCATCTCAGTTTTTTTCTGGAGCCAGCTGAGCCTCATTCTCCCAAAATTGAACTGTTAGACAGACCTTATTATTTTAGCAAACATATTGTGGGATAATCAATTCAATGATTTCAGCAATAAACTAAAACTACAATGGAGGTCTTGAAGAATTATCAAAAAGGTTGGGCACCATGGCTCACGCCTCTAACCCTGGCACTCTGGGAGGCTGATTGACTGAGCTCAGGTGTTCAAGACCAGTCTGACCAAATGCAAGGCTGTGTCTCTAAAAAACAGCTGGGCATTGTGGTGGGTGCCTGTAGTCTCAGCTACTTGGGAAGCTGAGGCAAGAGGATCACTTGAGCCTAAGAGTTTGATGTTGCTGTGAGCTGTGACATCACAGTACTCTACCAAGGGCAGAAAACTGAGCCTGTGTCTCAAAAAAAAAAAAATTAACAAAAAGATGAAGAAGAGAAGTTTTTATTATATTGCCAGATTTTATTTTTTATTTAGGTATCTTTACATAAGAAAGGCTGACAATATTTTTCTTCCAGTTCCATAAAATTAAAAGTCGCTTTAGGAGTATCATCTCTTAAGGGCCTGTATTTTCCATTCTGAATGTAGCTTTGAAACTTAAAATTTTACCTTGCTTTTCACTGGAAAACCTAAGCATCTTATTTCAAATATGTTTTTCTTGGATAGGAGTGATAAGCAGGCAGAGAATTATGTATGAGTTCTGAAACTTCTTGACTAAAGATATTTTGGAACATTCCTTTCTGTAATATCAATGTTATCTTGAAACAAAGTGGGCAGAAAGATGTCGAAGTATAAGAATTTTAATTATCAATTCAAAAATACAGCTCTTAGTTAAGGCCTGAGATGATTTATGCGACTATTAAAAATTACACATGGTCTTATTTTGTTAGTTTCTGGTTGTTATGAATTTGATTTTGCCCATGTTTGGTCAAGTTGACAAGTTTCTAAGAATTCTTCGACATTCCAAGCTTATTGCTTCTGAGGGGCCTGCCAAGTCACTGAGCACACAAGGCTGCTCATGGCAAAGCATTTGCTTCAATATTTAGCATCAGATTCTCAAACGGACCAGAAGGACCAGCTGGAGAACACAAGTGACTTGGCAGCAACTCATCCAGCTTTGTAAGTTATGTGTGAAAAACAAGGTTAAAAGCTTGACTGGGTGTAGGGTGATCAGTGATTGGATAGCCAGACTGACACAGGTATGATGGAAGTAGGGCCAGAATGAAACCTTATATCAGATTTCTATGGCCACAATAATGCAGAATAGAAATAACAAATATTTATTTAGCTTCCAAGCCAGCAGGTCTTTAGTTTAGTCTTGGCTCTGCTGGACAGTTAACCTTCTTGCGACTGGCCTCATTTGCATGTCTGGATATTGGCTGGGATGACAGAGCCTCTGGGTTGCCACAAGCCTCGTAGCCTCCATTTCTAAATCATTGCATTGGCCAGAGCAAGTCCCAAAGCTAGTCGAGATATAAGGACTATGAGATAGATTTCTCTGCTCATTGGGAGATATTACAAAGAGGTAGCAAATTTGGTCTATTAATGAAATAAATCTACCACCATGCCCTGAGCTCCAAGGACTGTGATTATAAGTCTGTCCAGGTGACTCTGAATTAGGGTGAACCAGGGCAGAGTGGCCTAAGGACTTGAGAGTGGATTATTGCTTATTCTCAGTGCAGAGCAGATAAGCAGATACCGTGTTTAGATTTACCATAGTACCAGATACTAACCAGAGACAACCGAGAGTTATGTATATGCTATCATGACGGGGATAAGCAATAAGATCTTAATTAAACTTAAAAGTTTAGCATCACGCAAATATGTTGATCTTTTCAAATGGACTTTTAAAAAGGAAAAGGAATGAAAATTTGTGTTATTCTTTTTTTTTATTCTTATGATGTCCATATAGTTGAGAGATTCATTGTTCAAAAATGTTTCCTGTGTACCTTTCATTTATCAAGCAAAGCTAGACAAGGAGGGGCGAGACCTGCCAGGGACGCAAATCAGCCCCGTGTCTGGCATTTCCAGGTGTCAGCTCTGCTTTCCACTCCTCTTCAGTTTTGTGATCATCGACTTTTTCCTTTTATTATGTGTTCTTTCCCAGTTGTGGGGACTGGTCTAAGGATTGGTGTGTGACACGGGACACCAATTCATGCTTTTTCTGTGTGCTAGGTAGTAAAAGCCCTTGTTTTGGTTGCCATCTGGCAGGATTCAGCTGCAGAGCTGAATGTGTGGTCTCTGCCTCACAGAGAGAGCTGTCTGCAGAAGCAAAGAATGGAGCCTGGGCTGTGCATGTAGCAGAGGCAGTGGGGAGTGTCCTGGCCAGCTTCCTGTCTCTGGGTCTGCATGATTTTGAGACAAGCTTCACCTTTAAACATTTTGTGTTGTTTGGTGGATGCAAACCCTTTCTGAGTGAAGATAGTTTGATGTGACTGCCTTTTACTCAAACCAAAGATCCTAACTAATGATGGGAACAGCATCCAGGGAGCATGTATATACCAATTGTCATAGATTTAATAGAAGGATATCACCTTCTGATAGGATAAGGTCTAACTGCAGAATGCCTCATACATGATGATGATGATGATAAGAAAGAGAACAGAAAGAGTAGGAGGAGAAAATGTTAACAATAATCTAGCTACTGATTTTCTAATAGTATCAAGCAATTTTTTCTAAATATGCTACTTGTATTAGCTCCTATAACTTTACAGCACCCATGTAAGATGTGTGCTATTTTGACCCCACATTTGTAGATGATGAGATATTGACCCAGAAGTTAAATAACTTGCCGAAAGCCACATGACTAGTAGGAGACAAAGGTAAAACTAATATTCGCTTTTGTTGGCTCTCAAAAAATATTTGTTGATGGAAGAGCAATGAAGATAAATAATTATATTGCAATATGATAAATGTATCATTTAATCTTTAACACAGCACCATCAAGACCTTACTATTATTCTCATTTTATAAATGTGGAAATTGAGGGTCAAAACTATCAAAGAGCAGGGAGGCAATGGAGATGGCATATACGTCCAAGTTTAATGTAAAGGGTTCATGGACACTTTTGCTTAAGGTGAGACTCTAAGTAGGGTACTGCCTTTATATGAAGCTTTGAAATTACTTTTAGTGATTAATCCATTTTGAGAGCTTTCCCCCTACACATTTTCTGTAATGATTTCCTTAAGTGTTACGTTGCTAACATACTTGAATATGACCTTCTTATCAGATGGGTTGTTTCTATCTTTTTGTAGGACCTTCATTAAAATGAGAGCATTCAAACACGGTGATGCATACTTCTTCCCATTTAAAATCAGATCTTCTAGAGCACACCCCAGGGCAAAGGGCTCTTCTACAACTTGAGCTTGACCTTGGAAGTAAAAATATTGCACCCTAAAAACGTGTACCCTCATGTTAATTTGAAATAAAAAAATCTTTAGAAAATTATTATTATTGGTCATCTTTACTAAGACAATGGAAGGTAAAGCCTTTCTGCCCAGTGTGGTGATTATAAAGCACTACTAGAATCTTATGTAATTACATATTCCAAAAGATCCTTCTCCCAGAAACTCCATGTTCATCTCTTTGATTCCAAGTGCATACATCTGTATGACAAAGGCGGCAACCTGAAAGACAAGTCCATCAACCTGCTATTTGTTGAGCTGGTCATGCAAGCTAAGATTCTTCTCACTGACTCATTGATTTTCTTATTAGATTTGAGTGGTTAAAAGATCAAGAAGGTATCAGTGTGGCTGGCTTATGTTAGCCACTCTATTTTCACTTTTTCTTTTCCTTAGGTATTGTTTTGTGTTGACTTAGTATCAGTTCATTGATTATTTGGTGAATTCTAACGCTGTAGTCCTTTTTGAACACAAAAAGCTGTTGTTTCTCCCAGATATTTCCTCTCTGATAATATGTAAACAATATTTATTTTTGGCTTTCTTAACAGTGCTATTACAAATTGCAGCTTGTATTTCTGATTCTTTTCCCCCAAATAAATCTTTGAAAATGAATCAGCGTACTATCGCCAAAGCTTACATCACACAACCCTGACATTTGAATCATTGCAAAAATCTGTCTTGGAAACATTTCCAGTGTCTTTTTAGTCAAAGTTTTCTAACTTAGTCCCTAGATGGGCAATCACTGACTTCTTTGCATCTTTTCCTGTTTGTAACCCTATAATTGTAATCTTAAGTTTAGGGACCTGTTCTTTTTTTATCAAATAAAAGAGAGAAGATGCTCTAAAATCTATAGAATACTTTGATTATTGTCGAAGGATTTTTCCAGTTTAAGATCTCTGGGGAGTAAATTGATACCAGATAGCACTCAAGGAAACTTTTTCTTCTTTTCTCTTTTTAAGCATTCATTTCTAGCCTCTCTGGAGTTTAGAATTCTCCCTTCTTTACACATCTGTAATTAATATGTTAGTTTTGGTTGCCTGGTTTTTGCTCCCTTTTAACTCATTCCAAATTTCCCTCCCCTTATCTGCCCTACGCTCACATCTTCGTGCCACCATTTTATTCTGCATTTCCTATTCATATTCAGTCCACTTCTGTTACTTCAGGGATTTTCTTCTCCTTGGTATTTTTTCCACAGCTTCAACATAGTATGTGTTTGAAATACAAGGTAACTATTATTCTCTTTTAAAAAATTATCTCTGAATGGCAGGTTAAGGAGATTTTTATTTTCATTCTTTTTTCTCTCTTTTTAATTCTCAGTTAGGTATTGTATGTAAAGAAACTGAAGCCTAATGGCCTTGGAGGGCCACAGATAATGACAGAGCCATGTCCCAAGGTTAGAGTCCAGGTCCAACTCTCAGCCCAAGGCCGTCCTGTCTAGACTGCAGGGTCCCTTTTCACACAAGTGTGAGTCATGCCATATCAGGCGCTAACTTAAATTTATTTACCTTTATATAAATTCACAACAGCAATCTATAACCTAATATTTAGAAAAATGTTAACTTTTGCCTTCAGAGCTTGCCATTTTAAGTATTTTGCACAAAATACTTATCTGAAGAAGGTGAAAGTAATTAAAGTATACAGGATGGCTCACGCCTATTTGACTCAGCAAATTTGTTTAAATTAGAGAGATAATGTATATCCCCTCAAAGTTTCTTTTTCCATAAATGACATACCAGTCCTGAGTACCAGTGTTCAGACACTCAGTCACGCTAGGAATCAAATTGCTCCCAATTTGATGGACTTTTAATCCTTTCACTGATCAGAATCTTCATTTTCTTCCCTTAAAATCCTGTCATGCTAAAGAACTCTTGAAGGGTTTTCTTTGGACTCTAACAGAATAAGAAGCCCTCTCATTTGTTCATAAAGCCTCAGATTCATTTAAAACTAGTACATATAGTACTTAGTTATTACAATTGAGAAGAGAGCAAATAGTTGTATTAGTTAGTGGGTTCTATGAAAACCATTTATATATAACTCTTTTTCCTTTAACAAGGACTTAAATTTCTCCATATGCAGATGTATCCCGCTCATATGGGGCCGTATTCTTCCCTTTCTGTGAGAAGATAATGTCACACAAAACCATTTGAATAAAAACTGAATTGACATACAATTTTAGACAGCTATAAATTCTCAACATACTCCTGACATCTGATCCTCAGAAATTTGCTAATATGTCTGGACAGAATGTAATTACTGATCACTCCTATTTTGAGGGCTAAATTTATTTATTTAACGATAAAAACATGCCTCTCCCCCTTCCATTGTGTTATTACAAAAAAGATTCTTTTGCAAGTATAAAGAAGGACCCTTTGAACAAATTTTTGTCTTTCTTTGAATATGACCAAATGGGCAGTGATTTATTGGAAGTTGCAGGTTTTCTGTCTGTTGAAGAAACTTTTCTTTGTTATTGGGAGAAGCCCCGATGGCTGGCTTCTCCTCAGTCTCACAGCACCTGCAGCGGGGGCTCCTTTCTCCCTTTTGGAGTGGTGTCAGCTCCTGTGCATCTAATTTGGTTCAAGTACAGAAATTAAATGAGTTTACCAATGTGTATGATTTTTTGGAATTTTTTTGTGTGGGTATGTGTGTGTGTATAAAATCATTGATCAAGAATTTTTCTGTGATGTTGGCACAAGCTTCAAGTGACAAATTCAGGCATTCTAGGTAATTATTGTCATCCCATGTTTCTGGAATAGAGAAATGACTACAGGCTTTTAAGAAGGACAGGCCTGAGTTTAAGTCTCTTCCCTAGCACTTACAAATAAGATAGCTTTAGGTAAATGTGGTGGTTATTTTGTTGATTTATTTTTGACAACTGACTTGAGGTCAGTTGGTGTCCAGATATTGGATGACTTGGGGTGTCCAGATATTAGAACAAACATTATTCTGGGCATTTTGGGGAAGGTGTTTTGGATGAGTTTAAGATTTAAATTGAGGGACTGAGTTGAGCAGATTGTTTTCTGCTGTGTAGGCAAAGCTCATTCTATCAGGGGAAAGCCCGGATAGAGTAAGATGGCCGACTTTCCCTGAAAAAGGACTTTCTTCTGCCTAACTGACTCCTGGTTTATCTTGCCTTTGGACTTGAACTGAAACATCAGCTCTTCTTTTGTTTCAAGCCTGCTAGACTTTGGACTGGAACTTTTCTGTTCGGTTTCCTTGATCTCAGGCCTTTGAACTCAGATTAGAAGTGTGCTTTTCTAGGCCAGGTGCAGTGGCTCATGCCTATAACAGGTCTAAGCAGGAGGATTTCTTGAAGCCAGGAGTTTGAAAACAGCTTGAGTAAGAGCAAGACCCCATCTCTACAACTAGAAAAATTATAGACATTTTAATAAAGTTGATTCTGCTGATCCACAGCATGATTTGTTTTTCCATTTTTTTCCATCCTCTGTGGACTTACATCCTCTGTTTTCTTTCCTCAGTGATTCATAGTTCTCCTTGTAGAGATCTTTCACCTTCTTGGTTAAATATATTCTTAGGGATCTTATTTTCTTTGTTGCTTTTGTAAGGGGTATTAAAAAACAGTGAACTAATACCTTTTGTAATAGCCTGTATGGAATTGGAGACTGTTCTCCTGAGTGAAATAGCATAACAATGGACAAACAATACACTACATGTACTCACTATTAAATTGGAATTAACTGATCAACACCCATGTGCACATATGGAAATAAGACTCAGTGGAAATCAAGCAGGCAGGGGGTGGGTAAAAGCACATCTAATGGGTACAAAGTACTCTATCTGGTGATGGGAGCATGTATAACTTTGACTCTGACTATACAAAGGCATTTCATGTAGCCAACACATTTACCCCCAGTAAGATTCTGAAATTAAAAATAAAGAAAGGAAAAATTAGGTGGTTGTCCTGCCACATGCCTGTCCTGCCACATGCCTGTAGTCTCAGCTACTCTGGAGGCAGGGGCAGGGGATTGCTCAAGCCCAGAAGTTTGAGGTTGCAGTCATCTCTAATCAAGCCATTACATTCTAACCTGTGTTGACAGAGCAAGATCTTATATAAAAACATAAAAAATTATACTTTTCTAGATCTTTCTCTTTTTATTTATTGCGTTAAGACATTTATATTCTACATTTAGTAAATTTCACATGTACCCTTGTAAGATGCACTGTAGGTGTGGTCCCACTGATTCCCCTCCCTCCACCCATCCTCCCCCCTCCCCTCCCCACCCCTCCCTCTCCCCTTTCCCATATTCTTGGGCTATAATTGGGTTATAGCTTCCATATGAAAGCTATAAATTGGTTTCATAGTAGGGCTGAGTACATTGGATACTTTTTCTTCCATACTTGAGATACTTCTATAAGAAGAATATGTTCCAGCTCCATCCATGTAAACATGAGAGAGGTAAAGTCTCCATCTTTCTTTAAGGCTGAATAATATTCCATGGTGTACATATACCACAGTTTATTAATCCATTCATGGGTTGATGGGCACTTGGGCTTCTTCCATGACTTAGTAATTATGAATTGGGCTGCAATAAACATTCTAGTACAAATATCTTTGTTATAATGTGATTTAAGTTCTTCGGAACATATACCTAGTAGAGGAATTGTAGGATTGAATGGCAGGTCTATTTTTAGATCCTTAAGTGTTCTCCAAACATCTTTCCAAAAGGAATGTATTAGTTTGCATTCCCACCAACAATGTAGAAGTGTTCCCTTTTCTCCACATCCATGTCAACATCTCTGGTTTTGGGATTTTGGGATGTGGGCTAATCTTACTGGAGTTAGATGATATCTCAAAGTAGTTTTGATTTGCATTTCTCTGATGATTAAGGATAATGAGTATTTTTTCAAATGTTTGTAGGCTGTGTACCTGTCTTCTTCAGAAAAGTTTCTCTTTAAGTCCCTTTCCCACCCTGAGATGAGATCACTTGTTCTTTTCTTGCTAATACGTTTGAGTTCTCTGTGGATTGTGGTTATTAAACCTTTGTTGGAGACGTAACCTGCAAATATCTTCTCCCGTTCTGAGGGCTGTCTGCTCGTAGGCTTTTCAGCTTCCATAAGCCAATTCCTTATACATAATAATCTCTCTCTCCCTCTCTCTCTCAGTATATCCTACTGAGTCTGTTTCTCTGGAAAAGCCTGGCTAACACATAAGGTTATTCAATCTTTTGCAATCTTGATTTCATTACATGTGAAACAGGGATAATCTTAAGTATTACCTGTTCTCAAAGTTGTATGGTTTATGGCAACAAGATCATAAAGGAAGGTAGATATTTATTAAGTGGTAGCTGTTGTTATTACAGAGACAATTTTGCAGACACAGGTTTTCTTTAAGGCCCTAATCTTTTTTGTCTATCTGATTTTTTTTTTATCTCTTAGTTATGAAGTAGAAAATGGGCTTTGAGTAAAAGAAAAAAGTGTTCTTTTCTGAAAAATAGAAATATCATCTGGAGTTGTGAAGTTATTGAGGTCTTCATTAGTTTAAGCAGAAATGATGATGATTACATTTGTGTTTGAATTTACAGTGAATGAACGAGAAAGGAGTTAAACCAGAGGCAAGTAGATCAATTAGAGAATATGATAACCAATGTTAAGAAGTTCAATTTAGGATGTGTTGGTGATGTTGAAGAAGAGGGATAGCTTTGACCCATGTCAAAGATATTCAACGTGGAAGAAGTCGCTGAAAGAGATAATAAACTTAGGAGAAAGAATAGTTCCTGCTACCAAGACATTCTCCAGTTGGCTTGAGACCCTTCTTTACTGGGAAAGTTTTGGCAGGTAATGTACACATTGCTAAGAACTTAGTTAGCCTGCTGCATAGGTTTCTTTTTCATGTGCATGTTTATAGCAGCACAACAATTCGTTATATCAAACAACCCAAATGCCCACAGATATGTGTATGGGAATGGATTAATAAAATGTGCTATATGAATACCATGGAGTTCTATTCCATCATTAAAAACTGGTGATCTAGTATCTGTTGTGACAATCTGGATGGACTGGAAAACCATTTTTCCACGTGAAACATCACAAGAATGGAGAAATAAGCACATGTACTCAATACCAAATCAGAACTACTCAATCAACACTTACGTGCACACATGGGAATAAATTTCAATGAAAATCAAGCTGGGAGAAGAGGGGAGAAGGAGCTGGGTAAATTCACACCCATTGGGTATAGTACACATTACCTGAAAGGTACACTTATATCTGTGATTTAATCTGTTAAAAATCAAGTATGTTAATGAAACATGTGTAACCACTAATGTTCTTTTTTTTTCCCACTAATATTCTAAAATAAAAAAAAAATAAAAAAACTTAAAAATCTAGGAAAAAATTTAGGGAGTATATGTGTTTTTTGTTGCATAGACGAATTGTATAATGCTTAAGTGAGGGCTTTCAATGTACTTTTACACCTTCCCCTTTCCCTCTCGTGTTTCCCCTTCCTTGTTGTCAACGTCCGTTACTCGGCTCTATGCATTCCTTGTTTAGCTCCCACTTCTTCTTTTTTTTTTTTTTTTGAGACGGAGCCTCAAGCTATCCCCCTGGGTAGAGTGCTATGGCATCACAGCTCATAGCAACCTCCAACTCCTGGGCTCAAGCGAGTCTCCTGCCTCTGCCTCCCAAGTAGCTGGGACCACAG